>ML785887.1:1679909-1695121 GCA_009831015.1 Picea engelmannii
AGACATCCCTTTGCAAACACAAGAAACCCTTATGAAGTATATAGGAGGTTTGCCTGCGCATATTAGAAACACTGTTTTCATGTTTGGACCCACTAACCTTGATGAGGTTTCTGTTCAAGCTACGTATATTGAAGCAGGGAAAGAAAGTGTGTCAGGGGAATCATCGTCTTCGAGGAAAGAGGACAAGAGGAAAAGGCATGGCAATGGGAAGAATGAAAATGCAGTGTCAAAGAAGGAAGGAAAGCCCTCTTGCAAGCATTGCAAGAAAGAGGGACATGATGAGGACAGATGTTGGAAGTTGCATCCCGAGAAGAGGCCAAAGTGGTTCAAAGAAAAGAAGGGAACGCAAACAGTGGCAACAACATCAAAACCCACAGACTTGGGATCGGATTCAGGTGATGAATCAAAGATTTCATTGGTTGGTGTGACAGGTAAGAAAGGTGAAGATATTGATTGTAGAAGCAAGTTGTTTCATATAAGGGTAATCATGCGACACACTAAGATAGACACATTAATCGACAATGGATTTCAATCTAATCTAATCTCAGAAGAATTGGTTAAACAATTGGGATTAAAAACACAAACTCATCATAAGCCTTACACACTTAAATGGGTAAGCAATCATCATCAGATGCACATAACAAAACAGTGCATAATCAAATTTGCAATTTCATCTAAGTATGTGGACGAAGTAACTTGTGATGTTGTGTCATTAAGAGAATGTGGAATGATCTTAGGTAGTCCATACTTGTTTGATCGTAAGGCAATCTTCTACATGACAAAGAATCAATATCAATTCACTAAAGCAGGTCATGATTATGTGGTTCATGCTCATCGTGTTAAAGCAAATAAAACACTTCAAACAAGGGAACAATTAACGAATGCAGTGAAAGTATGCAACAAACCAATAATTGTTTCAAATGAAGTAATTGATCTTAAGCAAGAAAAAAATATGGTTGTTGAATGGACAATCAATCATAAGTTGCTTCAAGATAAGCTCATGTCCTGCATATACTTCAAGTATATCAGCTCATTTGCAGTCATCTTTTTGATGCTGTCATTAGCAATGTTTTCTACATGGATGATAGTAGCTTCAGTAAGATGTAACATGGTTCAAATGGCTAACAATATACTGTCAGTTGTCATGATTGTGTTACAATTGATCTTGATGAGACAGGTGCACAGGATAGAGTTCAGAGACAGAGAGTAAGCCGGGTGGCCTATCCCGAGCTTGTTGACTGGTCAGTAACCTTTTGGGGACCAAAAGGTCTTATTGTGGGGAGGCGTGATCCGAAATCGGATCCAGAAGCTCGACATGGCTTGAAAAATGCTAAAAAATGAAAGTGCTCGGAATGTGACGAAACCTGTTCCATTGCGTCCGTCTCGTCTTCCTGATTCCGGTGGTATATTTTCTTTGTCAAATGAACTCCGTATGGAGAATATATCGTGTTCCATTCGTCAAGTCAAACAGGCAAAAATTTTGGTGCTGACTGTACAGTCCGACGTGGCAGGGCCGTACAGACCGTATGATGACGTGTCAGGGAATAACGTGGCAAGTTTTTGTTGGTTGACAATTGGAAAATCAGGAGATGACACGTATCCTTTAGATGACAATTGGTATGAGGACACGTGGCCCAATCCATGGGCGCCACGTGCCACTCGTTGTTTGGTTTTTGTTTGTTATGTAAAACTATGGTGGAGTCCGCGGGGTTCGACCCCCGGACCTCCCTCCACACAGTGCCTTTGCAAGTACCATCGAACCATTGGACCACTGATTGTACATTGTAAGGTATATGCATTTGATTATATTTAATATCGACTATTGTAACCATTGGACGGGGGGTCGGGCCGGGGCTTAGCCCCAACCCGTGGTCCTTTGTATCAACACATATGACCATATTATATACCTATTGTGCGGGGTTGTAATGGTTGGCACGCGAGGTTTAACATAGCCCTTGGTCATATACCTTACGCCATATGTCCATGACCTGGAGTGCGGGGGGAGTTACACCGTTGTAACCATATTAACCACCTTTTTTCCATGCACGCGGTCCTATGAGCCATATGCCCAGGCGCCTAGGCGGTTAGGGGCTGGCGCACCCTTAACCATTCTACGGTTTGCACCATTGGCGCAGTTGCGCCTGGTGCTGGGTTTTCACGCTACTTATTGCGTGTGAGCCAGGTTCAATGGAAGAGAGTGTGTTTTGTAGAACCAGTGACAGAAAGCTTGAAGGGAAAAACTTCCAGGAGACATAACTTCTTCGTTTTTCGACCGATTGAGGTGCTGAAAGAGCCCAGATAGGGGTTTTTGGCCACTACGAAGCCATTAGAGCAGTCAGAGTAGGGTTATACTAGAGGGAAATCAAGATAAAGCCATTTTGAAGAAGAGAAGCTTTTGAGGAGGAGACACTGTCGGACCATTTCTGGGAGCTCCGGATGTCCGTTTTGAGTGTCATTTTCTTTGCATGGTTCTAGAGATCTGGAAGAACATGACCAGATCAGTCTTGTAGCCATTTGGCATTGCAGCGATGTACTTTTGAGCTTTTGAGCAGAAATAAAGAAGCCTCCCCCACAGAGATAAAGGCCCGAAGACGTAGGCAAAGTTGTGCCGAACTCTGTTATCAATCTACGTGTTATGGTTTGTTGCTTATTCTTTCATTTCAGATCTGCATATGTGTATATGGCTGTCATAATTCCTCTTCTTTCCTCATTCTTTCACTAAGTTTTCTCAAATGGTTAATTAACGCATGCAAAATTAAAACTCAACCATAAGTCATTAAAAGATCCGACGGATCAACTTGAGATTAAGAGATTTATCTTCATCATTTGTTGAACATTTATACACAAGTTTTCATAGCAGGATTTATCTCAATGTGGCTGCTTGTGAAATTATGAGATTGCTGTGATCGTATCTCTTATATGTTATATCATTTGAATTCCATTATTGCTGTTTCACATTTATGAGAAGCAATTGTAGGTTCTGTTGTGGGTTTACCTCATCAGATAGGGAGATGGGATGCTACACACTGAAGAAATAGTGGATGTGATAATAAGTCAGTTTACTAGTTTAATTTCATTAGTTTAATGAATACAGAAAACTCATGTAGCTAAAACATTTTCTATTATCTGTGATTTCTGTTTTCAATTAGACAGTTTGTTATTCCATTTCTTGTTTATAAACATTATAAGAAAATAAATAAAAAATATTGAATGATAGCTTTGTTGTTGTTTAATAAATCAATCCATATTCAATTTTCGCGGATTTAGATTAAAATTCGCATTTTGTAAATGTTTTTTGTATATATTATACATCTAATAAGTAGACTTATGTTATAAATATTAGTTAGTAAACTGTAAATATATATTAGATCTGTATATAGTTTTCAGCTTGTGTTATTCATCAAGTTATTTTATCTTATTTAGTTTTGTTTTTCGCTTTCTTAGGACTTAGATCGACCAACGGAGCCGCTAAACCCGTCGGAGTGGATTAATCCAAACGACTTGGGTTAATTAGACAACCCAGACCAGATTCACTCCTCTAGTTCACGAGCTATCAATTTCACTCATCAACAAAGGGTTTGCCCTATGCTATAGCTCTCTAATATACGTACGGGGTCCAATAGTAGTGCTCAGCCCAATATCTCAGGGAACTAACTAAGGAGGATAGACCGTACCCTTATTCGTACTACCCGACTACCTAGGTACTAGAGAGTATCTTCTCGAGTGTTGTTCTTGGTGACACTATAGCAGTTAGGCAGTCGATCGATTTATCTAAAGAGGGCTTCAGGTAATCTAGGCCGATCCATACACATGTGCTGTCTGATGCGCTACCACTCGAAGGGGTACCAAAAGGGGTTACAAGGGTGGCCAACAAATGTGTGCTTAAGTACCACTTGTATTTCCTGCGTGTATGAATCCCTCAACTGCGGGCTTATGCACGTAACAACAGATATCTATGGCTTAAAGACACCAGAATACGTCTCTACCCTGAAAAAAATTTATCCCACACTTTTTGCCGAGGAAAGTGCTCTGATACCACTTGTAATATACTAGATATAAAATGTATGCAGAACATAAATAACATGCTAGTAATGGCAGAATAACAACAATATAACCAAAACATTCACCACAATAACACTGAAATGATATAAGAATAAAAATAGAAATAACACTTTGAATCTTAAAGCAATGTTCACGGGCCTCTTCGAGGGGGCAACCTCCAGTTGAGAAGAGCTCTATTACAATAATATCCAAGATAGGGTTCTCATACCCTCAACTCCTATTTGTACTAAAAAGAAGCATCTAGAGGAAGATCCTTCTAGAAGCGGAAGCTTCTATTAGGTCTTCTTACATCTGCCTTATTTTATTTTATTGAAAGGCCTTATTAATATTGACCTTTATTACATCCGAATATATTGTTCTACCTATGTGCGGGTTAGGACCCTCACAATATGCTTGTTGCTCCACTACAACTCGCGTATATCGGGATTTGTGCCATAAAATACAAAATGAGGTCGGGTTTCCATGTCACAACAGAAGATCTCTGATCTTTGGCCTTCCATATACTGAAAAAGTTTTGACTTGGCCCTTCAATTGCATTCTGGAGGTTATAAGAGCACAATTTTTAGCTATTGAAAAAGAGAAGAAAGCATTCAACTTTGAGAGCAAAGTTACTCTAGAGAAATTACTTCATATTAAGTATGCAACCCTTTGTCCCTCAAGTCTGAACACAATGTTCAGCCCCCAAGCTCTTTCCTTATTGTCGAGAGGACATCATTACCTCTTTGCTATGAGCTTGCCTTTGGTGGAGGATTGAAGTAGTGGAGACCCAGTTGAAAGGAACTTGGTTTCTTGGTTTTGAACCATGCCGACACAGAAGTCTGTAATGTTGATACTTATGTTGATCAATTATTAATAGAAATACTCCTTTCTCATCCTATCGATATCTTGCAAATATATGATTATTATACATGGGCATGTTTGTAATGTTTATTAATGGATTTTGCTATCTAATGTGCTAACTCATTTTATATATTGTCACTATATATTTGCATCGCTTGTTTGTTGAGAACTTCTTACAGGTGTAAAGCTTTGGGTCAAAGTGCTCAATGGTGGAACGACATCAAACGATTGGATTGAGGTAGGCTTCTTCCTCGTATTGCACATTAGTTTATATAGCACATGTTGGAATTGAGTTGATTTCTGCAATCATACCTGTCTGTTGTGGTTTACCCTTGGCCATAGAGAGTTTTTCCCTTGTAACAGAAATGGCGACTCCACTGGGGATAGATCTTCCTTCTATGGGTTGAAGTATATTTTCTTCTTACATTTCTCTTTTTTCTTTGTTTTTCTTGTCATATCACAGTTGGAAAGAGTCTGTTCACTCTGGGTCTGAGTTTTTTAGCCTTTTACCCTTGCCTAGCCTTGTTTTAAAAGATATACACCCTTTTAGCCTTGACAACCGTGTACACATACTTGTTGTCCCACTACAAGAGGCATATATACACCCTTTTCTCTTGAACAGTCGCGTATACCACTTCCCCTTGATTGATTGCTTGGTTTAGTGACTACTGGGTAGGTTTTGAGGATCACTGGGCCTTCTTAGGTCTCTGTGGTGCCTATTGAGATTATCTGGGATGATAGGAAACCTGTTTGGAGTTGAATTTTTGGGTGGCGTCTTTCTCTTTGTTTTCTGTTTTTTATTTGTCCTTGGTAGTTGGGATGTCTTCTTAGTTGCTTGGTATTCTGCTTGAGTGATTGCTTTTATACATAGTAGAAGTTATATATCAAGTCACTTATCAGTCCATGCATTTTCTTTTTAATACATTGATAATAAAAAAAATAGGTATTTTGCATTGGTTGGTATTTTTGTCTTGGAACCTTTATCATTAGCTTAGCACATTTAGTGAAAGATCACATTTTACTCCTGAGTTGCAGAGTTAAAATTGAAGATTGCATTATTTTTATTTAGCATATCATTCACTGAAAAGTTAAAGTTAGGCTTTGCATTATATCTATTTTTATTTTTATGCAGAGTCATAACACCATGAGTTTCATTTCCATACCTTTTTGAGTAATCACGACCAATAAAATTTACGCTTTAAACTAAAATTGATTAGTAATGATTTTATTGTTTAGGGTGCACAAACTAGCCTAGGATTTAGTGCCTTGGAATAGGATTTTGTGAGTAAACTTCTCCAAGGCAATTAAATCAACATATGTGTCTGAGATAGGGAGTTGAGAAATCCATTGTATAATTGGTAATATTAGGAGGCTCTGCTCACACCAGAGTTAAGCACGAGGTCGTGTGAAGTTTTTTGAAGGGATATCCCCTGGATACTCACCTAGCGTCATCAATATTTCTGTGGATTTATTCGTATTTGGGGATCTTGCTAGTATCCATACCTCTGTGAGAGGTGATACGTTTAAGGTTTTGGGCTTTGCTACCCTACCCATATGGTAATCCAGACTTACGACTGTTCACTTATGCATCGGTTATACAATGGTTGATTAGTTGCTTGACTTAGGTTTCTCATAGGTTACTTGTAGGGGTTATTCTTTTTGTATCCTGAGTTAGATAGGGGTCAGACAACACACAACCTTTATGGAAGATTACCTCTTGGGGGGGATTTGACCGACTAGTTGTTAAGCCTACAAGGGCCCTTATAACTGATTTTGTTACCTTCAAAATTTAGCAGGGAGTCTCAGGTCCCTCTTGGACGAGGCATACCTTCTTTAGCGAGGGAGGTCACTCAGCCACTTTAGCCCGTTTGCATGCATATTGGCCATTTGACTTTTTGGTATGCTCTTTGATTACTAGTTGGCCCTAGGAATCTGGTTTTTGGTTTCATTATCATGGATAGTGGAGTGCCTTTTACTCCTCCATTCACCGCTACCCCCCCCATGATGCCTACTCGTTTCATGGGGGTAGACCCTTCTATTTTTTACAATGGTATGCATGATTACAACGCTCAATCCGCACCTTGGGTCTCTAGTCATTTTTCTATTGATATGCCTTCCCACATGCAACCCCCTCTCTGGTCTACTTATATGAATCCTAGCATTGGACCGAGGGGCACCATCGCTCCCATGCCCACTTCTTCGTTTGATATGATTCATGTTCCCATGGGAGGTTGGAACCTTCCACCTTATGGATCCAATCCTAGCTATGCTCTTTCAGGATCTAGTGCTCAGATGGGTGCTTATTACACCCCACCCATGTATCTTTCATCTGCCATGTCGGTCCCTTTAAAATATTTTTCTACACCTGGAGGTCCTCAAGTACCCCTAGGTCTTCCATATGGGGAGAATCAATTTTATAATTCGGGATACCCTCCTTATGGGACACCCTCACAAGGGGGAAACATATATCCTCACTCGAATAATTCTTATCCTACCTCGGTCTCTTTGCAGACCTCAATGATGATGCCCGTCCAGACCTCTTCAGACCACCTTGGCATAAACCACCATGTTTCTGGGCCAGGACAGGGAGTATACCAGGATCCTTTCTGGCCTGCAATGTTTCAGAATCAATCTTTTCTGGGACCTTGGAATCAAATACCGCAATCTATCGCTAGCCCAACCACTGTAAGCCACACCAGTGCACCATCGCCCACCTCTGCTAGTCACGTCGGAGATGAGTCGACACTTTCTACAAATCATGTCGACAACTCGCTTCCAAACTCTACCAATTATGTTGGGGGAACCATCCTTTTCACCCTGTATCATTGCCATGTCACATCTTCAAATCCTATTCATCATACAAGAGACAAATTTCTTTCCTTGTCTAGTCCCATCGAGAAACCTAAACGTCTTAGACGTAATCCTAAATTCCTTTGCAGGACTTGTGAAGGAAGCCATCTTACTCGCTTGTGCCTAGTGACTGTTGGGATACCAGAGGCATGGGGCTCACCCAAAATTCCTTTAGACTCTGAGACACCCATGGTTCCTCCTTACACCACTTCACCTTTAATGATCCCGATGGTCTCACTGCCGATATTTTCCTTTGACCTCACCCTCTCCATGGAGGGTGAAGCATCTCCTGCCCCCGTTACCATGCATCCTCTTCAACCTATAATTGAAGAAGTGACCACGCTGGTGCCAATTATGGTCAAACCGACTCTCTGTGAAAAGAATGATGCACCCTCCAGTCACGTCATCAACATTCCAAGTCTTCCCCCTTATGAACAAGAGAGATTCATTCCTCCTCTGAATACTCTCTCTCTGAGTTCTGACGAGGTCCCCTTCGACTGGGACGACCTGACGGGACATCCCATACCCCCACCTATGTATGTTTCACTAAGAGACATTATTCAAACCATAATAGAGACTATGTACTCCGTTACCACTTTATCCTCCTCGACTTGGAGAGCTTTGGGCTTTCCCAAGCTTTTGTCAGCTATCTGTAGGATACTGACATTCAGTAGAAGGATGGGACAAGAACCTTGGCCTCCCCCTTTACATGTTGATTAGAACTAAAAATGAGTCTTAGTTAATCTCTTTTCCAAATCGTTATTAAAAATTGAAAATATCGCCGAGTGATTTGTTCCTTTCACATTTGTTAAAATTGGATTTGAAAGATCATGAGTCTTAGTTAAGATTTTTTTCAACTCGCTATAAAAAATGGAAAAGATCGCCGAGTGAACTTGTCTTTTTCACACTCATAAATTGGATTTGAAAAGACATCTATTTGGCACAAGTTTACCCCTTTTTTCACACCAAGTAGACTAAAAGATATAAAAAATGACATTTTTTGGCATTAAATTGTGATTGCATCTCATGCCCTTGCTTGTAGTATTGAGCCTTTAGCCGGTTCTTGCTTTGCATTATAAACCATGGACCAAACATTTTGCATCTTCAACCAAGCAGAGCCTTGTTTATATCCTTCGCAATTTGACACCCTATACCCTAGAGGGAACATCACCCTGAGTGTCCATCTCCCGCATGCATTTCCTTGCATTGATCATAGGTATGTTCCACTGTTGGAACTAGTTTTTCTTACTTGTGACACTCGTTCCCTCCTCTGTATCATAGCATTCACTTGTTATGAAAAAACAAAAAAAAGACGGATGGGAAGGGAGTACTATATTGTAATTGGCAGCAGTCGTGTAGCCTTTGAACAGAGCACAAATTTATTGAGTCCTTGCGTCATCATAATTTTGGGTTTAGCATGGCCTTAGGAAGTTGATCTCATTACAGAATTTTCTCTACCGACTGGTTGATATTCCAGTCACTATAGAGAACATTATGGATGCCTCCTGCATCTAGTTGTCACATCATTAAGTCTATGCTGTCGGAGTCCACCGTATATCTCATGCTCTTGTTCAAAGGAAGTCTATCAACCTGTGTCAGCCACTCCTAATAAATATTGACTTTGCATGTCGGCCATACCCTCAGTTTGTCTCAGAATCACATGATACTTTGGTCTTATGATGCACCCTGGCTCTACTTTCATCATTGGTAGGTCACCTTGAACCCAACAATCAACATTTAATCATGGGTCATTGACTGGGTGGTTTCCCTTGTGTTCGACGACAAGACATCTATTCACACTTTGGGATTCATGCAGTGCCTTGGATGCCATTATCCTTATTGGTGGTTTCCTCACCTTTGTTAGGAGTTTTCATTGTTGGCTGCTATTCAGAAGGTCTTTTTCGTGTACCGCTTGCATTTGGCACACGCGAAAGATGCATAGGGTCGTTGGTTCGTGAACATGTTCTTTGTCCGATCTCCACCAAATCATGAAGCTCCTTCTTTGTTCCTGGTGCTGACTGATGAGAGATTCCTTAATGCTCTCCTTTCAGTGGGTCTCTTTCCATCGATTTTAGCTCATGTATTATGGATACTAGACCTAGAGTTTTATGAGTACCTTGAGGCTTGGATTCATTAGTGGTAGGCTCTCTCACCATTGACATATGGGAATACATCAATGCCTCCTAATCAATGGATCTCTCAAGTGTTCAACACCAGCTCCTTTATTCACATTTGTAGAGATGTACTCGGTGCCTTGATACCTACTTTCGTCATTGGCAGGCTGTCTCGCGTTTGTTAATGGTATACCTCAATGACTGGTAATCAAATGATGTCTCATTGTGTTCGACCTCAACTCATTTATTCACATGATCTAGACTTGCACCATTGGCGGATTGTATTGAAGACTTGAAGACATCACTTTGTGGACGCAACTTTCCTGAGCTGTTTCTTCCATTTCATTGGACCAGTACCTATTTGACTTCAGCGATCATGGGAGATTAGATTGTACTCCATGGTATACAGATATCTTTAGATTGATTTTGAGACTGGTTTCACAGGGCCTTGTTTGTGACTATGACAACTATTGGCATGTAACCACATTTATACTTGCCTACTCATGGCCATGAACACTTGTTGGTATATTTTCCACATGGATTTTCATTGTATTCTTGGAAACCATGTATGCAAAGTCAGTACATAATGTAATGTGCAATTGAGTTCGTCCAACTGGTTCTCTACCACTCCACTTCTGGGTTATTTATAATGTATTTTGGCCATCACAGATACTCCTTTGATCTCACACATTAGGGGGCATCTGTTATAGAAAGATTTTCCTCACCATTGCTATCTTTCACAGAGGGCCCTTTTCCATTTCCCTATGTAGAATTATCAACCCCTTTTTGATAAATCCAGAGCCAAAAATATATATTTTTCCACATATACGCTCCCTAACTGCTTTGCAAGATGCGTATACGCTTGTTGCTCCACTACAGCTTGTGTATATCAGTATCTGTGATAGAAAATGCAAAATGAGGTTGGGTTTACATGTCATGATAGAAGATCTCTGATCTTTTGCCTTCCATATACTGGAAATGTTCCAAATCATCCCTTCAGTTGCATTCTGGAGGCTATAAGAGCACAATTTCGAGCTATGGAAAAAGAGGAGAAAGCATTCAACTAAAAGAGAAAAATTACTCTGGAGAAATTACTTCATATTGAGTTTGCATCCCTTTGTCCCTCAAGTCTAAACACAGTTTTCAACCCCCAAGCTCTTTCCTTATTGTCGAGAGGACCTCATTACCTCTTTTCTATGAGCTTGCCTTTGGTAGAGGATTGAAGTGGTGGAGACCCAATTGGAAGGAACTTGGTTTCTTGGTTTCGAACCGTGTGGACATGGAAGTCTGTAATGTTGATAATTCTATTGATCAATTATTAATAGAAATACTCCTTTCCCTTCCTATTGATATCTTGCAAATATATGATTATTATCCATGGACTTGTTCGTAATGTTTATTAATGGATTGTGCCATCTGATGTGCTAACTCATTTTATATATTGTCACTATATATTTGCATCGCTTGTTTGTTGAGAACTTCTTGTAGGTGTAAATCTTTGGGTCAAAGTGCTCAATGGTGGAACATCATCAAATGATTGGATCGAGGTAGGATTCTTCCTCATATTGCACATTAGTTTATATAGCAGATGCTGGAATTGAGTTGATTTTTGCAGTCATACCTGTCTGTTGTGGTTTACCCTTGGCCATAGAGAGAGAGTTTTTCCCTTGTAACACCAAGTCCCCATAATAAGTATGCATGTCCCCAACTTGACACTTGTCATATTGGGAGCTACTTTGGCCCACTTGTCCACAACTTTAAAACTTAGGATAAAGTAATTATCCCTACTTCATGATTTAAGAAGTATTAACATAATATTCCTTTTTGGCTCAAGCTCCCCAGCTTAGCCCTTTTCCTTAACTTTTAGGCCCCACCCTTTCCCTGACTAGTGGAGTTTAGTCCCCCATATTTTTTATCGTGGTCGGTCTGCGCGCAATGATGTATCTTATATTAAATATGAGATATGTACAAAAATAGGTGCACTGGCCTGTAACATCTAGGCTCTCTGGCCTATTCAAAACATAAGCATCCTAGCTTATAATAATTGGCTCACCAGCCTATAAAACATATTATATACATAAAGGCTCCATGGCCTCAATATCGCGCACACTTAATAGGCTATGCGTGGTATCCTGAAACGTGCCCAATTCATCATTTTATTGTGCAGTACATGTGCACACTATGCCATGAAAGATGTATGCTCAACATATATAAAAAAACTCACCAGCTTAAGTACATTTGTATTTACATTTTCAATTGGGTTCGGCCTTAGGGATATTACAATCCCCTCCCCTTATTTATGCACTGTCCTCAGTGCATCATGTATACATGTACAACGAAATTTTCAAAAATCCTCAGTGCATTATATACCGTGTACCATTCAAACTCTTCAAAGTCTCCAAGTTTTAGCTATTGAAAGCTTGTCACCCATCTGGTGATCTACTTTCCGACACCAATTCTGGTACTCATATTGCAACTTGAAATCAATTACTCTATTCCATAGAGCTAGTTCAAGAAACAATTCAGCTCATTGTTCCTTATTACATGCTTCAATTAAACTTAATTGAAGCAACAACTGGATGTAGATCCATGACATTCCACCCAGTCTTATATCTCACTGTTGATAAACTCTCAGCAACATACCATTTCCCAGCATGGAATATGACTCCATCAGGATAATGGCTTCCCAAGATAACCACGACCCACAATCAATATCGACATAGTCTAGGCCAAGGTACCAAACCTCAACAAAACTTCAACCAACAGTCTCTCTTCCCCACATGCCTGTACAACCAAAGGTAGTATGCACATTCAATGTCCAACAACTCCTCAACTACTCATCTTCCTTTCCATGTTCCAGTATAGGTCGAACATGAAGTATTAGAGCACCATGGCTCCAAGAGTTCCCACTTTAATCATTATCTTTTCATCTCAACAACACTCCCACCAACGGTATCTCTCTTCCCCACATGCCTGTACAACCCAAGGTAGTATACACCTTCAATGTTCTAAAATTCATCGACTGCTCAACCTCCCTTCTAGGGCTCCAGTACAGGCCAGACATGAAGTATCAGAGTACCATGGCTCTAGGATTTCCAACTTTAATCAATATCATCTCATATGCATCACACACATGCAGTTGTCATGAGAGAGCATTATAAAAATTCCATTTTATAAATCAATTAATTTCATAAGGAATTTGACTTTTCTCAAATATGAAATTCTATTTATATTGCATACAACCAACAAATTGTCAGTATTTTCTATATATCATAGTTCATCATGCACATCACCTTATGCAATGATCTTAGAATTGCCTGCACTTGGAAACTCAATCACAATTACCAACAATTCAACCAAATAGAATGACTCATCATTCTATTCATATGCAAAGGCATAATTAATAACAATAAGTTCATTCTTCAATTTTCTGAACAGAAATTTCCTGCAATCACTTTTTCTGTGACTACCTCACCTGCAAATTTCTTGTTGCAATGTTTATCAGATACTAAAATGTTCTCAACTTCATGAGTTAGCAACATTTCAACCATTAGCATAATTATTTCCATGCAAACACATATCTACATGCACTCATAAAATGCATTCGGAAAAAATGCATTTAAGTATACAATTCCATCATGTATGAGTGCAACTCTGTCACTTACCAGGCATGAGTGCAACTCTCAATGCCTAATTACTCAATGCACCTTTGCATTGACTTTTAGAATGAGCCCTATCTAAGTCATGCATCTCACCATCTATAAATTGGAAATCTGGCCAATGTCTTGACTCGTATCCACACACTTCCCATTGTCTTCACAATTACTTGGATGCCTTCCTTATCGACCTGAACACTACACCAAGAATACAATTCTATAGTGTTTATTAGTGTTAGAAAAAAGGTTGCAGTCCAAGTTTTATTTAAAGTAGGAAGATCATTGGGTATTTGTGTGGCACATAACCTTTCTATAACCATACCTTGCCATATCCAACTCTGTCCTGGTCTCATACATGACTAGATTTCTTAGCATCATTCCTATAACATGTTCTTATCTTTTCCTTTCCGCGGTTATTGTCTCATAACCAAATTAACATGACATGATACTATATCAGTGTGTGCATTCAAAAGATAAAAAGATTTGATAACTATAACATGCCTCTAGCCTTTACCACACCTAGTGGTAACTTAATCCTGTCAATGCACTTAAACAATATCATACAGCGTAGTAACATCCCAATTTTTGGAAATTCTTACCTGGATTTTCTTTGGAAATTTCACACATAAATTCCAAAAGAAGGATACTTACCTGCAGGACTGCCATTAAACGAGTTTAATGTTACCTGATTAGTTGATGACAATAGGAGCTCTTATTCTTCCTTATCAGCCTTATGATTCAATATTCTAGCTTTATGTTTCTTCCATCTGTGTGTAGCAACATTATCAACAACACTTGCAAACATGCAAGTATTATCACCCTTTGGTTGTCCCAACAAGCCATACAATACTTGCTGCTACAGTAATTGCAACAACTTCTTTCTTCCTGTATCACGTTTTCTTGTTTATCCCATAAGTATTCCCTTCTCACTACTACATTGGGCGCAAATTACGATGGTTTAGAAGTTCGTCGTATTTTTTTGCATTTTTTGTATTAAATTTATCTTTTTTTTTTGGGGTCCAAATGTTGGTCGCTAGAGCGACCAACATTCTAGGTTGGTCGATTTAACGACGAATATTGGTCACTCTAGCAACTAACCACCATTTAGTTTCTCTAGCGACAAACAAGGGCACGTGTGGGAATCAAACGTTCATTTGCGGAAAATCAATCATATATATATCCCAGTTACGACAAATTTTCTATAGTTACGACAATCATTTTCTATAGTTGCGAAAATCATTCGGGTGTTCTGATGAAATGGTGTTCTGGTTTTTATGAAATCTTGATTTCAATTCTCTTTCAAGAAGAGAAACATTGAATTGATTAGACTCTACATAGCTGAGATTTTGAAAGTCAGTACTTAAAATTTTTCTGTGTGATTTAGTAATTTGGTGCTATTGAACTATTTTATGGTTTATTTTCACTCCTAAGGGTTTAGAGGAAGAGGCTATAGGCGCTAATTATGGATAAAAGATATATGTGTTAAGTATTAATGGTAATACATACAAATATTTAGGGGTTATAAGGGATAATTCTTATGGGTTATGTATGCTAGGGTTTTAGTATTTAAGTGATGAAGACGTTATAGGTATTTGGAAATAATGGGTTATAACTATTAAAAGTTAAATGAATTATAAACTAGATGAGGTGTTATGGGTTATAAATATTATAAAGGGTAGATATTAATGGT
>ML785887.1:1731072-1760346 GCA_009831015.1 Picea engelmannii
ACTATTCTTAAATGGTCACATGCTTCCTACAATTACATTCTAAATAGAAGAACATTAAGAGATCAAAACAAAAATTGCACCATTAATGAAACTAATTCACAATTGTAAACAAAAAAACACATGGGATGTTTTCTATATCACATGTCCATGGAATATTCAATGATGTTTCTTGACTTGAATTATTTTATATTTAAGGTTCCCATTGGCTGAGTCAACCCGATATTCGATAGTGCATCTACCTCCCTATTAAGTTCTTAGAATATGTTTGAGCAGATAATATGGTTGAATTGTCTAGAAATTACCTTAAGATTATCAACTAAAGTCTGGAAGGAAATGCCTTGTATCATGTGTTCTCCCTTCATCCAATTTACAACAAATGATGAATCAATTAAGAACTGAATTCTTGAAATGTGCTTTGTTAGTGCCAACTTCAATAAGGCTTTCAAAGTGAAAATTTCTACTTTGTTGTTTGTGCCACTACCCACACAGGCATAAAATTCTAGCTGGTATCCCTTGTGGATATGTAAGACTCCTCCTATGCCACATTATGAGTCTTCCCCTTGACAAGCACCATCGTAGAATCCCTAAGGGAAATAATTGTCCCAAACCAGCTTTCCAATGATCCACGACCTCTTAGTCACCCCTTATATTATGTAATGTTGTGTTATTCCAACAATCTGTGTGGAAACTTGAATTGTTAACAATGGTCGATCATAAAAGAGGATGGAATTTTGTGCCAACCACATACCCCACAGAGTGAGGAATGGTATTGCACGATATTTTTTTTATCTTAGAATTGTTATACCAAACTGCCAATCCCTCCTCAAGAGACTAACAACACCAAAAATTATTAATTCCAATCCATTAGCAAGTATCACTTCGTATTTGAAGAGAGTATGGGCCTCTAGTGAAAATGTGAGATACATATTCATCCACATTTATACAAAGGTAGCATATACATGGTCCTTGTTTGTTTTTATTCTATAGATAGTCCCAAGTAGAAATTCTATCCATCAGCACCAACCACATCCGAATTTTTGTTTTTTTAGGTGCTTGAAGTTTCCAGATCTTGAGCGACCACCAATGTGCCACCTCATAACCTAATTTTGAAGTATATCGACCTCTGTCCTTATTTTGGTTCCATATTAATTCATCGCTTTTAATTCTTAAGTGGACATGGTCGTAGATCAAGGAAGAGACAAAATTGGACAAATAACCTACAACATCTCCTTCTAAGCCAATATCGATAGCAGAAAACCACCTCTGGTGCCATATATTTGTCCATCCCTCATCTGCAATCTGGTTTAGTTTGTTCAAACATTGACGACGAAGATGTTGAACCAAATCTTCTGGCAGAAATAAATTATTGTCACATCCCATCCTCGGAGCCATATATTTCTGATAGATTATGTGCTTCCATAAACCATCAAATTCCAAAGGCTCTAGGCAACAAATGCTTTTTCGAAGGGTGGTAACTTCTTTAATCCCCATCCTCCTTGTTTTTTTGGCCTTGCAATTATTTTCCAATGAGCCAAGTGATATCCCATTTTGTCCTTATTTCCCTTCCACATGAACTTAAAGCAAAGCCTTCATATTTTATCTAAAACCTCATTGTGTATATGGGCCAAAAAGCATCGCATCCAATACATGGAGATCACCTCTAACACTTCTTTTACTAATGTTAATCAATTGCCCCTCAACAACCATTTGTGGCACCAAAAATGTATCCTCCCTTCTATTTTCCCTAGAAGCCATCTCCAATCCTTGATACCATAGCCATAGGGCTTTAGTATAAAACCAAAATATTTTAGTTCATTTTTCATCTAGACCACCCTATATTGCAGATGGTGGATCATGTATGTTACTTCATCTTGCAACTCATTGAAACTTATGGAGGATTTTAGGAGATTGACCTCCATACCCATCACCTTACATAATAGATCCAAAATTTCTTTGTACGTATGTATGTCTCTAACAAAACGAAGACCAAATAATAGTGTGTAGTTATTCCTATGTATATCCCACTCCCTTGTGTATGAATCAACCTCCAAGGAACCCAAATTGTTTCACTGATATAACCTTTGATAAGATTATTTTCAAACATGCAGCAATCACTTTAGAAAGGATATTGTAAATGAAGTTGCATGATGATATCAGACGAAAATCCTCAAAGGAATTCGACTTTTCAACTTTAGGGATAAGTGCAATGAAGGAAGTGTGAATGGTTAGATTTGTATAGACCTTGTGTGAATGGCATTTTTTTTTTTTTAAATACCCTAATATTGGTCGCTTTAGCGACCAACCTATTAGTTGTTAGAGCAACCAACATGTTCATTGCTAGTATAGATAATTGATCGCAAACATCAACAGGTTGGTCGCTCTAGCGACCAACCTGTTGATGTTTGCGACCAATTATCTATACTAGCGATGAACATGTTGGTTGCTCTCCTGTTAGTCGCTAGAGCGACCAACCTGTTCGTCGCTAGTATAGAAAATTGGTCGCAAACAACAACACGTTGGTCAATTTAGCGACTAACTTGTTAGTCGCTAGAGCGACCAACCTGTTCATCGTTAGTCAGTTAGTGACTAACTGACTCTCTTTCTTTTGACCCTTTTAACTGATGGTTTGGTCGTTCTTGCGACTAATATTAGTCGTTTGACCGACTAAAATTCGTCGCTAGCTGAACATTTCCGTATTGTGAATAGGCTTCTTTTTCTAGTCGCTAGACCGATGAAGATCCATGTGTGGTCTCTAGACCGACTAATGAATTCTGACGATTTTTTTTTTTATCTTGGTTGCAAAAATGACTCTATGCCGACGAAAATTCGTCTCTACTTCGTCGCAAAAACGTTCAAATTTAATAGTGTCTCTTGGATTTATGAACCTTCAAATTATTTTCACTGTAATTATTGTGCATGATTATTCCTGTTATGAGCACCTTCTTAGCCAAAACACTCTTGGCTGTCTTTGTTCTTCCATCCAAATACTAAGATGATATTAATCTTTAGATTTTATTTATTTCCTAGATCCATCTATCCCAACTCATACTTGGATGAATTATGATTCCAATCTTGTTGTCTTATAGACTTTGGATTTTCAATATCCATTTATTTTTCGGATCCCTCTGATCCAACTCCTCCATGACCCCATTCTATTTCTAGTCATGTTTTCTGAGGAACCTTGGACCGTTATCACCAACTTCTTCTTGAGGTGCTTGATTTATCCTTTCCTTAACTGATCATATCAGTACTTGGGTTTGCTTGTTGCCTATTACTTTCCCTTGCCTTGACCAATATGATTTCAACCTACCTTGCACAATCCAATTCTATGGATTAGCCGAGCATGGAAAACCAACGCACTTGTAATGAACTCAAAAGCTAATCATTTTAAATGGATTAGCCGAGCATGGAAAACCAACGCACTTGTACGTAGTTTGTTTGTGCTTCATGATTGGGATTCTATAACTACCAATTCTCAAGTATGGAGGCATCGACTTATCCATAAACAGAGTAATATCCAAATTTTCTCAACCTTTTTCTCTCTGTAAAAGAATTTCGGTGTCCATAAAATTGAGGTACATGGACAACGCTAAATCCAGTGAGACTGGTTATTTGGGAAACATGGTAGATTTTCCTGCGAGTAAGGAGGAAAGGATACTTGCACACATTCTGGCGACTAAATTCCACACAGATTTGGCTATAGACTTGCAGTTGGAAGTTAGGCTGAATCCCATTATGAAGGATTTAGTCATCAACATGCCAACTTTTAAGAAGAAAAGGAGCAAGAGGCAGAAGAAGGAAACCATAGCTGAAATGACCGAAAGTGTTGGACATAATCAACTGATCTAGTTAGATTCTTTAAAGGAGGAGATTGCTAAGCTGAAATGAGTCCTCAAATTAAAATTCAAGTACATTTAAACAAATTTTGGACAGATGGAAGTAGAGGAAAAGGGCCCTAGAGGTGGTAACTATTATTTTAATTCATCCCCTTTTTGCAACTTACCTCTATTTTTAGCTATAAGCAGAGGTCCGAGCATTTCGAATCCTACAAATAATTCCTCTGTACATATATATTATCTTGAGGAAGAAAATGGGGAAAAGGAACCTGTCCTCTGAGCAGGAAGATTTTTTTGTAATTTTGGAATTAAAATGAATATATAAATGCAGTAGCGGATTTTGGACTGTTTAAGAAAAGACTCTGACTGGTGGTGATATGCATCTTGTTTTATTTTATAGTATGTGTTTCTTGTAGGCTTATATTTCACTTTCATCCATCTGAATCGAAGGAATATAAAACCCATAATTCATCTCTGAAATGATTTTGGCTTAGTAATTTAGACTATATTTATTTCTTCCCAAACCAACTCTGAATTCATTTTAAATAATGCTCCGATGCGGTTGTGTGTCTCTTTTTCTGTTAATACCATGCAAATTTTCTATTAAACTCAGACTCATTTCCTTAATTAGCTTTCTCCTCTTGATATTTCAATGTTCCAACAATACATCATTCATTCCAGACTCCATAGTCCAAAAGTCATCCCCGTTCCTCCAGTCATTCCACAACAAACCCCAAAATAACCTGATCTAGCTAAAATTTTCTATAGATATACCCAATGACAAAAGAGAGTCCTAAACGCGCTGCAAAAGAAAGATGACGTTCAAACAGTATAAAACGTCGCGGAAATTCGTTGGTTTTCTATTGTTGTTCGCCTTCCAATCAACTTTGCGCGCACAAAAAAAAAAATTCATCCTGTACACCCATATTTATTGTGCACAACAACACCACCAGATAAATCATGCATTTGCACACCTATAACCATTAAGAATTTCCCTTCCGTCGTGCTAATAAATTGCGTGCACTATTTTTGTGTTGTGCGCCAATATCCGATGTGCGTAGTTTTAGTTCTTTTACGAATATCTGTTGCGCACAGTTTATTTATTTATTTTTTATTTTTTATCGTGCACTGATATTCCTCATGCATTTCTATATATGCATTGTACCATGCCAAAGTTCAATATGCTCCCCACCGCGCACAATTATCTGTGCACACCATTGATTACACTGTCGTGAGACAACTTAGACTCGTACTGTGCTTGCATCAACCAAACTCCTCTGTGCTTTGCAATATTGCGCACACCAAGTGCACCATTACTATGTGTGTGTACACCTCGCAATGCTAACTGTAGCGCGTGCATCTGCACACAATATTCTCCCGTGCGGTGCCACAATTTACCGCGTGCACTTGCACACTAAAATTTTCCGTGCAGTACTGAAATTTATCGTGCGCACCAACATGCCATTATCTTGCCACACAGTGCCAAATTTTAACTATCACATGCTTTCCACTGTGCATCATGCATTTTTAGTGTGCTCACCTGTGCACATTCACCTTTATGCACATCAAATCCTTGTGAATTCTGCTCCATCTGTCATGGCTTCACTGTAACTTCAAATTTGACCAATTCCGGGTTCGAATTTTGCAGAAAAGATATTAAATCAATAATTTTTCATCACTTGACCGAATTTCTCCATTTTCTCATGAATTCTCCCACATAAATTGGGACTTTTCCCATTTCTACCCAGTTGCTGTTACTTTTTGCCATGGATGCTCTACAACTGAAATCTGGCCACTTCGAATTAAATCCTCTGTGACATTTTGCTTCAACTCAACTTTCTTGACCCATTCAGGCTCAGTGTTGAAAACCGAAGCTCTGATACCAATTTGTGACATCCCCGACCTCACACAGGCCGTGGACATGCCACTCCTCAGACGCTTTACTTAGCTCTGAAACTATCTTTGTAACATTTTGAGCCTTCAACAGGCCAGGCCATGCTACTCCTAAACACTCTTTCATGCTTAGATACCAATTTGTGACATCCCCGACCTCACACAGGCCGTGGACATGCCACTCCTCAGACGCTTTACTTAGCTCTGAAACTATCTTTGTAACATTCTGAGCCTTCAACAAGCCAGGCCATGCTACTCCTAAACACTCTTTCATGCTCAGATACCAATTTGTAACATCCCCGACCATTCATGTCGGGCCATGCTACATCGGATAAGACATCTGTTCTTTGTGCGAAACATACTGTAACATACTTAGCATCCTAACTCAGTTATGTCTCATATAATTTTCTAACTGCATGCAATTAAAACATATGCACACACAGAACTCTTGCGGAAGCTTAATATATATAAAACGTGAACAGACAAATACGCTATGTAATGCATGGATTCACACTGAATTAGCAGTAAACATATACATGCAATACCCATAAGCATACAAACAACTATAATCACGCATAGGATAAACCCATAAAAATAACACATGAATAACAATGCACCATGTAAATTAATCACACAATTGACACTTATCTTTGTGAGAATATCACCAACTACGTGTAGACCTTCCACAAACCTCCTAACCTTAGACCACACTGTTCATCACTCTCAACAGTGAGTCACCCCCGAGTTGGGACTAAACTCCACTCGGGTAAAGGGGTTCCTAACCAGGCTAAGTCTCATGAACAATAGGAAAGACTCTGTCTCAGGTGCTCACTCAACTAACAACCTACAGTCCCTCATTCCCCACATGTCTGTCCCACCCAAGTAAGTGAGCCCCTTCTCTTCTCAATAGTCCCTTGGCTGCCCCACTACCCTTCTAGGGCTTCAACAATAGGCCAGATAGGAATTCTTAGAGCCCTGCAACTGTAGTTCAACACCTTCAGGAAATCAATCCCCAACAATTCTCTCACCCAGAGAATTGCTCACGGGCCTGAAAGCCTACCTCTTCAATCCCACTCCCAAGATAATCGGTTACCCAATAGAAGGCTCTGGATACGGGTTCAGGTAAATTCATGAAGATACAAATGATAGCTCAATGGTTGCCCATACTCCTAGATGATTGATTGCATATCTCAGTGATGGATGAAACAGGAAAAATATGATGGTTTGAATGATGGAGATATCCCCCAAAAATGAGACAAGTCCCCACAATAAGTATGCATGTACCCAACTTGACACTTGTCATGTTGGGAGCTACTTTGGCCCACTTGTCCGCAACTTTAGAACTTAGGATAAAGTAATTATCCCTACTTCATGTTTTAAGAAATATTAACATAATATTCCTTTTTGGCTCAAGCTCCCCAACTTAGCCCTTTTCCTTAACTTTTAGGCCCCACCCTTTCCCTGACTAGTGGAGTTTAGTCCCCCATCTCTTTTATCGTGGTCGGTCTGTGCGCAACAATGTATCTTATATTAAATATGAGATATGTACAAAAATAGGTGCACTGGCCTGTAACATCTAGGCTCTCTGGCCTATTCAAAACATAAGCATCCTATCTTATAATAATTGCCTCACTAGCCTATAAAACATATCATATACATAAAGGCTCCATGGCCTCAATATCGCACACACTTAATAGGCTGCGTGCGGTATCCTGAAACGTGCCCAATTCATCATTTTACTGCACAGTACATGCACGCACTATGCCATGAAAGATGTATGCTCAACATATATAAAACAACTCACCAACTTAAGTACATTTGTATTTACATTTGCAATTGGGTTTGGCCTTAGGGATATTACAACATACTCATCATTTTCAAAAACTTGTAAATATTCTTGATTATCTGGAATTGATGGTCGAAAAATAGTCTTCACATGATAAGTGCCTTGTCCTTGACAATATTTTGTGTTAAACAGGGATGCAGATGTTGCTAGTGCATCATCCTTTTGATTCTTTTCTCTAGGAATGAAAGATATGTTGAAAAAGTTGAAAGAATCCATAAGCTTCGACACCCTTTTTTCATAACATTTTAAATTTTCCTTTTTAACCTTATATTTATTTATAATGTGATTAGTAATCAATTCTGAATCACCAATGATCAATAAGTTCTCAACTTTCATCTGAAGGGAAATAATCATACCTTGAATTAGTGCTTCGTATTCTGCCTCATTATTTGTGCATGGAAATTGAAGTTTGATTGCATGTGGGTGTATAATAGCTTCATGGATTTTAAAAATGATTCTTGCTCCATTTCCATATTTAGAACATGCACCATCAAAGGAAATCTTCCAATAGCCTTGAAATAATTCTCCTTTTTTGTTTTTGTTTTGGAATACTGAGTTGCTCTGAATCAAAGACAACATAGTTTCCTATTCCATCATCAAGATAATTCCTCATCAACTCATTCTCCTTTTTTCTGAAAGAAACATGTTTTCTAACTTATCTGGGAACTCTAACCATTGTTCCATTCTTATGAGGTAACATCATACAACTTCCATCATTCATTATATATATTCCATTCATCGAGCACCGACCTCTGCCAAGAAAAAAACCATATGTTGGAGGAAGATCTACCACTACAATAATACATACTATTGTGATATGAGGAGCTGTAGTTATCCAAGAACACAAATATTTAATCTCCCCATAGGCTGGGACTTTTCTTGAGTCAATAGCATAAATGATTTCACTAGTCTCATAGTGACTTATGCATTCTATTCCAAGTGCTTATATGAATGACAACGATATGATGTTGTTGGTAGCCCCACTATGAATCAAAAAATTGTGCAACACAACATCATGATTCTCTATGGTGATATAGAATGGTGGAAATTTTCCTTTGGCTTCGCTGATGAATAGATTTGTTGTTATTTATAATTTATAACCGCAACATCCATTCTTGTATCAAAATCATCAATTATTCTTAACAAATTTTCCCTTTGTTGTGATATCTTGACTACCTCCATAAAAGGCAAAGTGATTATGAGTTTAGATAAATCATCTATTACATTATGGATCATTAGTTGTGGAGTCTTAGTTTGGTTAGCAACAACATGCTGCTTTGATGTTTCTGCTTGATTTTCTTTAGTCTTTTGCTTTTCTGAAACTTCTTTTGATTTAAACTTGTTAGCTTGTGTTCTTGTTTGGATAATATTTTCTTGTAAAATGTTAGACTCTTCTTGTTCATTAAAAATGTAGAAATATGATTCCCCTTCATTGGTTTGTACTGATTATAAACTTTCATTTTGGATGATATTTGATTATTAATAAAGATCTTCAAAATTTTCTTCCTCAACAATTGCTTCTAATACAAGAGCATTTGGATTTGGCACTCAAGGTGCTCTTGGCCTTTGTTCATCATTTCTAACATCATTTCCTACCCTCTGCTCTTGATTAGGAATTCTTCTTTTTTCTTGAGTAGGAACCCTTGGGTTTTGATCACTGGAACAAAATTTTTAGCTCTCCGTAATCTTGTTAGCTCATTTTGCATTTGTTGAATAGTCCTATTCATTTGAGCTATTTCCAATCTTTGCTTTGTTTCTTGGGTCGTATCTAGATCATTCCTTACATTTGAGATAACATCTTGGAAAACTCCTCCACCAATTCCTCATTTTCAACATTCTTTGAGCTTAATGCTTGTTGATTTTCTATAGCAAGGTTATCCATTTTCCTTTGAACTTTACCAAGGATAATCTCAGGGTCAACATTTGTTTCTATCATAATTTCTTCCATTTTTGTTTCTTTTCTCATAGCTCCACCTAAATATTCTATTTGGGCAACTTTGATAGCATATTTTACATAGGCTGGCATGTAATTCTTATAACATCCAAGTATAACTAAGTTATTTGGTTTTTTCTCTTCTGGAATTTGGTTTAACATCTTGAAAAATCGCAAGTTGAAATATCTGATTCTTTCTCCCCTTTTCAAATGGATTTGGGTGAAATATGTGAGCAATTGATGATATGCCATCGGGGGTGCATACATGGTCATGAACATAGTATCAAAATCATCAAATGATGAAATTGATTGGGCAGGAAGGGACATGTACCATTCGTAAGCCAGACCTATCAATGTCTACAGAAAAACTCCCACCATTACATCATCATGTTCTATTAGATAATATTTCACACATAGACAAAAAAATGTCCATATGTCTCTTTGGGTCCATCACCCCGTCTCCCGAAAATACTAGTAAGACTTCTTATGGAAGAGTACGTAATTGGTGTTGTTCCCCTAGAAGATTAAGTGGGGTATTTCTAACCTTTCTTGATGGGATTCTTTTTATCTCATGTCTCTCTTCTTGATTATCGGGAATTTCATTTCTTCCTTCTTCCCTGTCACCCATTGTTTGAGTTTCTCTTGTCTCAATCTTAGAACTTTCTCCAACTTCAAAATTTTGAATTTGTTTACTTTTACTTCTTGTTATTGGACCTTTGTATGTTTCCAGTCTTTTCTTAATTTCCAGCTCGCTGTCTTTGTCTTCTTGAGATTTTTATTTCTTCCTCACGAGCAAGAGTTTCCCATGATCTTTTTAGTTCTGTTCGGGTTCTTGTTGTTGTTATTGTCAAGTTATATGTTGATGCTGAGGGACTAGTGAGATCTCAACACCAACATCTCAACCTCTTGGTCGGCTAAACCAAGAAGAATCAGGAATATCACTCTATTTTATAGCCTAAAGTTAAACATTAAACTCCTAACAATCCCTAGAAGTTTAAGCATGAAAACCTATTTTTATACTTTTGTAACTATTCAATTTTTATAAGTTTTGTAATTATATGATTTTTTATGTTTTTTTTTGTTTTTGTTTTTGTTTATATACATAAAAATACATTAAACTAAACTATAGTTATTGCAAAATTTGTAATATAATTTGTAAAAAATAAAATAATTATAAGAAAGATAAATAAACAAACTTTGTATTTTAAAGATATTTGAGTTTTTATTATTTTAATACTTTGTGCTTTTATGTAAGTTAAATGTACACAAGATAAAGTACAAAACTTAAAAAAAATAATATTAAAGTAAAAAATTAAAAGAAAAATTAAATGAACTAAATTAAGAAGTTGGGTATTTAAAAAACCCTAAATATTATTTATCATAATGAAATGAAATTTTGTTTTCCTTTTAAAATATGTTATCCATAAATGGTTAAAGAAATAAAAGTTTATCTGGCAAAATAAAATAAAAAAATGTATATAAATAAAAGTTGTTTTTATTTTTATTTTTTGATTTATATATAAAATGTTAAAATAAAAGAAAAATAAAAATAGTGTATACAAATAAAATTTTATTATTTATATATAAAATGTTAAGATTGTTTACTTTGTTTGTATTTACTTTGTAAATAGAATGTACATACAATAGAGTTAGCATGAAACTAACAATGTATGTACAAAAGTCAAAATAACTTAAATTAAGTTATATATTTACAAGAAAAGCTTAGAAACTAAATAATTGAAATCCTATTTTTTTTTTATAAATTTTTATTTTTTATTTTTTATTAAATTTTTATGTATTTCATGATTTTATAATTTGAGTATTTTATATATTTATTAATTTATAAATTTTTATTTTTATTTTTTTATTTATTTTTTATTAAATTTTTATGTATTTTATAATTTGATTCTTTTATATATTTATTAAAATTTAATAAACATAAATTTAAAAATAATAACATATTTGTATGAATGAATGTATAATAAAAAGAAAAGGAATTGAAATATACATTAAAGTAAAAAAATAACATTCTTAAAACAAAAAAAAAATTAAAATCATTAACCATAGTGAATAGTCAATGTTTACTAGACAATATTAGTCACTATGAAACTTACAAAGCTACAACAAGATTTCAAAAATATTTGGGACATCAGTATAAGTATCTCCAATCAATTAAACCAATTAATAAAACTAATGGAGAAAACAAACCACACTTATACATTAATGACTAAACGATAAGAAATACCTATTACAAATAATAAATCCGAGTTTGACCTCCCCTTTGCCATTTTTTTTTAAAGAACTCCCGCTATCAACATAAAAAGTTAGATCCTGATTAATCTTGGAGTATTGAAAATAAAATAATTTAAAAACTCCAACCGCATACCATAGCCTCCTCTCTAATTTTTCCTCCTCCATGATCATGGCCTGCTGCTCGTTTTATGTCCTTTGAGGACAATTTCAATAGTTAAGCCGACTCCATTCTTCCATTTTTAAATAATAGAGATTTGTTTGAAAATATCCATGTGTTGATTTTCTGTTCTTGGAGAGTTGAGTCATGGATCAAATCCTCTTAAAGGCCTGATACGTTTCTTTAATCTTTAGCTATACTATAGTTTAAAATTATTTAATTAAAATTCTCTTCTAAGTATTCAAATAACAAGGGCATTCAAATAACAAATAACCTTGGAAAGATGTCGATTCCCACCATAGGAAGTCTTTCAAAGTTCAACGTAAAGGAGTCAGTCATAAATAGTGGTGACGTCCTTTGAAGAATATCCTTCAATATTGCGTACAACTTCTATCATCTTTTCAATATCTTTCAACTGTATCATGGACATGAGAGATTTAATTGTTGTGGTTGAGGTAGCATAACTGCTGTAACTGTTTCTTGATTTTCCAGTTCTGTAATTTTGATTAATGCCTTTTTCAACTACTTCTCAATATAATCTCTTAAAGGTGTTACAATGATTTCATGCTTAGTTTTAATTTCAAATAATTGAATTTCAAATTTTCTCATATTCATGTCTGAAGTGTTATCAACTTCATCATTCTTGTTGATATACTGAATTAACCATTTTTAATTTCTTCTTCAGAAAAGTCTATTGTTTCGGTAAATTCATTTTCCTAAGCCATTTTTAATGCATTAAGTTGTCCCATTAAAGATTCTTTTGATAAAATCATGGTATCCATTAATAAATTAGGACCATCAAGTTCATTTGTAAAATCCACAAGCTTAAGAAACAAATCATTTTATTTTTTATTTTTCAAAAGCATCGGTCTCATTTATCATTTGTTTTAACTCTTTAATTCTTCTCATCCAACATGCATTGACTTGCATCATCCAGTAAGTTGAAGGAAGTTTTGGTTCTTTTCTATGAGCTTCATCTAGTAAGTTGAAGGAAGTTTTTGTTCTTTTTTATGAGCTTCACTGTTGTAATCTAGGGAAAAGTATGGAAGAGTTACCAATAGTACCTTACATAAGCAAGCATAGAGTACATGCACATAGATATAGATAAAGACATACACAAGTAGTGGAATCCCAAAGAACAATACTTTATTATATGATAGGTCAATACAACACAATAGATACAACATCTCTCATAGAGCTATCTTTCCTCATACAAGCTTGTCTATTTATACCTATATATTCAGTTACCAGATAGTTGTAACTACTTAACTACCTAGTTCGGTCGGTTAATAGAGACCTCAACCAACCTACACTTCTGAATTCGACAGTCGACTCACTAAATCTTAGTCAACTGTTGGGTCTAGTCAACATAGTTGAATAGCCCCTACAACATCTCCCCCCACTTCAATTTCTTGCTTGTCCCGAACAAGTGGGGAGTATTACAATTTTTTTCTTGTACATTGACTGTTTACAGAATGTAGAAGAATAGAGAGAGAGAGACAAAAAGAAGATAAGTATGGACAAAATCTTCAGGTGCTTGATAAGATTAAGCTTTCACATTCGATTGTTATGTTGGTCCTAGATCTTTGCCACTGGTCGATTCAACTATGTTGTTGGATATGTCTTCTACACTGACTCTGAAGGTAGTTTGAAGGATATTGGGAGATGTCTGCTTCATATGTTGGGTGAAGTCGCACCATGCATTGATCAATTTTTGTGCTTCTAGGATTAATATCTTCATTTGGGAAAACAGGTTGACTTTATCTGCTATCTCTGTTGGCTGTATTGTGACTGACTTTGGGTAGATATGCTACTCTACCTCTTGGATCTTGTCTCTGGTATAAGCGAGATGACTGATTAAGTTGTCGGTTCCTAGCTATGCCTTGTGCCCCTCCTTCTGCCATTCCTATTATTGTTGTGAGAGATGTGACTCCACTACCTTTTCTTTTACTAGTTGAATTGTGAGGGCATCTTTGATTTTGATGTCGCTGGTCATATTCCTTGTATTTTCTATGCTTTTGACTGTTTCTTTTTGTATCCTTCACTTGCTGAATGCAAATCCAAAATGGGTTGGCCAATCACTTACCACCAAGTTTATCACTGTGGCCTGATTAACAACTTTTTCCAATTTTTTTTCTGAAACCTTTAAGGTTGTTGTATTCTGTCACCATGGCCATGGATGTATACTATTTAATTATTTGAATCTTGGTCAATGCTATGATAAATTGTTTTTGTACATATTCCTTATCCTTTTGAAGAAGTTTGACTTGTTGTTGGATTTCTGTATTAACTTTGATCAACCTTTCCAACTTTGATCGGTCCCTGTTGGAATTTTCCTTGCTAATTTTTTCAACATGGTTTATCACCTTCTATGTATAATAATTTTTTAAACAATGATACATGTGGATATTGGTGACCACCCACCTATTTCAACTGGCTCAAAATAGTCTTCTGGAAATTTACTATTTTTAACAGTTTTTCAGTTCTTAAACTTCTGGGGCCATTTGGAGGGCCTAAATGAAGTATTTTCACGATCTAGCACCTCAATGTTAGTTCAAGGCTCTATTTGAGCCCCCAAAATGAATCTCCTTGTATATACCTTTCCAACGCGCTATTGTGCACCCCAAACAAATATCGTATGCCAAAGTTACGCCCCCGAGAAGTTGATACACCAAACTACCCAAAACGGGGTCCACAAAACTATTGGCTTTTCATCTTCCAGGGTTAGGGTTTTGGATTTTCTTTATGTTAAAAAAGAATTTAGAGCCTCATTGTAATCATCTTCTTGCGAATGTGAGTATCCGTCACATCTCTTCTCAGAGATAAGATGCCACCATTCTAACGAGTCTTTCACTCTGTATTTCTACAGTTTTGTACATTTCCCTCATTAACAGAAATTGTGTATTATTGTATATTTGTGCCTCTTGTTATATATCTGAAATATCTCTGTATATTTCTATTTTATATCTCCGCTCTCGTTTCATGCTGAAAATAATCCAAATTAGTGGTATCAGAGTAGGTTTCTCTTGATCGTTTTTCAGTGCATGTCCTCGACGAGCTCTGAGTAAAGCAAGTTGGGTCTCCTAAACATCTCATCAATCGGAGTTGTCTATTGATATGCTGTCAAAATTGAGCAGAAATTTAGGCACTAGAACAAGCGAGATTTCGGGTCTACAAATCCACACCAACCAAAGTATGATAAAGACGACCCTAACAAACAGCCTCCCAAAAACCAGTCCAAGCCACAGGAAAAGAAGGGTCACGGGAAGATGAAGGAGGACATTGGAAAGTGGTGTGATTTCCACAAAATCCCCTAGAACAACACTGACAAATGTTTCTCAAAATAATCATTGGTGGCCCAGATCAAAGAAAAGGAGACGAACCATGATTCAAAATCAGATTTAGAAAATAATGGGAGAAGACAGATCATTGACATAGACCCCACTGCTACTATCGCGACTGAAACAATTCAACTAGAAGAACTAACAGATTCTGAAGAGGGGAAACACCTTTTTCATTCACATATGTGGGTGAAGGGGACCTCCTTGCATTTCATTGTCGATAATAGAAGCTAGAATAACCTCATCTCAACAGAGGCCATCAAACAGTGAAGATTGTCGAAAACACCACACCCACAAGCATACAACATCAGGTGGCCTCACCAGGGACGAGATGTCTGTGTCAATCAATAGTGTCGATTTTCATATGACATTCAACCCTTCAAGGATGAAGTATTATGTGATGTTGCCCCGCTAGATGTATGTGATGTTATTTTTGGCCAACCATCTATGTGGAAGCGCCATGCTATTTATGAGTCTTGACCCCGTAGTGTCATTTTTACTCCGGGGTGTCATATCTATAGAATACCAGAGGTAGTTCCAACTAATGTCCCACCTAAACAGTGCCACAAGGTAGTATCTCATACCACAAAACTCAGTTTCTTCACAATCTGTTCAAAATGTGAACAAAATGACATTGCAACCACTGCAGCCTCAGTCCAAGCACCTTCTATCCAACAAAATCAGGTCGACAATATTGAAGCAAAGCGCAAATATTCTTTTTGTACACAGTTATCTCATCAGGTTCTCAACAACCTCCCACGAACCAAGAAACACAACTTCTCCAGTAAGGCAAGCAACTCACCAAGGTTCATATTCAACAAGTGTTTCCCCCTCTCACCTGGGAACTCAACACAATGGAGACCATTTCTTCCTAGGGAGGGAGGATTGATCCAGGTGGATATCGATGGCCACCCACCTATTCCAACTGGCTCAAAATAGTCTTTTTGAAATTTACTATTTTTAACAGTTTTTCGGTTCCTAAACTTCTGGGGCCATTTTGAGGGCCTAAATGAAGTTTTTTCACGATAGAGCACCTCAATGATTTCCAAAGACTCTAATTTAGCCCCCAAAATTAATCTCCTCGTCGATACCTTTCCAGCGAGATATCGTGCGTCCAAAACGAAGATCATATGCCAAAGTTATGCCCACGGGAAGTTGATACACCAAACTACCCAAAACAAAACTATTGGCTTTTCATCTTCTAGGGTTAGGGTTTTGGATTTTATTTATGTTAAAAAGGCCTTTAGAGCCTCATTGTAATAATCTTCTTGCGAATGTGAGTAGCCATCACATATCTTCTCAGAGATAAGTTGCCACCATTCTATCGAGTCTTTCACTCTGTATTTCTACAGTTTTGTACATTTTGCTCATTAATAGAAATTGTGTATTAATGTATATCCATGCCTCTTGTTATATATCCAAAATATCTCTGTTATATTAGTGGCTCTCTTGCAATATCTCTGTATATTTATGTGTTATATCTCCCCTCTCATTTCGTGCCGAAAATAATCTATATCAAACAAGCTCCATTAATTACTTTCTTGAATGGATTCCCTAACAAGGTTCGAAGTTTAACCGCTCTGGTCAGTAGAATGTCTTCGACAACATAAGGCCCAAGCCATGTGATTAATAGATTTTTCCCCTGTGATATTGGGTCATGATCACAACAAAGCAAGACTAAGTGAAAGAGACAAAAGTCTCCCCCCAAATACTAGCACACAAAAACTAAGGAAAATAATAACTACCTAAGTTAGAAGAAAGTAGGGATAGAGAGGAGAAAACAAGGTGTACCTTGTTCTCCAATTTGATTTTGATCCCTGCTCCAATTCATCGAAGAGTTCTTGATCTTCTGCCGGAATCAACCTGGAAGATAGATACAAAACAAGGATTGCGACAAAAATAGTTATGCAATCAAAAGTATGTGCATGTTATATGTTATATTCAAAGTAAGCATAAAGATAAATGTGCATTGAAGACAAATCTTGGGGGGAAGGTCCAATTAGATATATATATATATATATATATATATATATATATATATATATATATATATATACACATAGGGTTTTTTCGTATGCCCGCATGGAGCACCCTGACATTGAATGATGTATGGCAGGCTTCGATATGATAAGTAAATAAGGGGATTTTCCCTGGGATCTCCTACACTCCCATATAGACTTTTTCTTTTGAGAGATAGAATGGGGAAGGCATGCAGAATACTGATTGAGGAAATTTCGTTGTGGATAAAGATGATGATAGCAGAACGGGGTATGATGCAAAGCCCCGCTGAGATGGAATCATAACCCCTGTGTGGGGGGGGTGGAATAGTAGGAAGATCTAATGGCAGAGTTGGTGTAATAATAGGGTTTCAAGTTTTACAGTAGTACAGGCAACAGATCTTGAAAGAAAATAGGAAAACAAACTCTTTTATTATCAGCAAGTGGAAAAGGTAAGTTACAACCTTGTCCATCCTTAGGCACCATATTGAAGCCAACTGTCTGGGTTCCTCCGGGAATCCTCAAGCATCAACTCAACCGATATTATATTCTCTCAATGACTCAGATAGGGATAAGGTGACACCCTATAGCCACATAAAATGAGAAAGAAGCTCTAGAAAATGAGTTTCCAGACTAAGGGGATGTTGCTCAGAGAATTATAGGGAAAGGAGGCTTGCTAGATGTTGGCAACATAACTTTGCACCAAGGGACTTGTCCTCTTCTTATCCCTCCATGGTTGTTTTATATCTTCCCAAAGAGGTTTGGGGAGTTGAATTCCATTGTGTACGGGCAAGGGTCATTGGGAAATGAGCCCTGTTATCCCCTATCCTAGGGATAACTAAGGATATTATGTCTCGATGCCCACAAGTCCTAGACATGGAGTACCGAGATCCATAAGACTTGAGCTTGGCCCTGGAGGGCCCATCTTTTTTTCAACATCTCCTATCTATCAAAAACAACAACATCCATCCCATCGGCTTGATTCTGAAGTAGCGGTGGGTCTTGCTCCATGAGGTAATGAGTCTGAGTATCATGGTATGTGTCACTCTAATTTTTGAAGAATTTGAATATTTGCACTGAACTCTCTTTTGTTTNCCATTGGGTGGGTCTATGAAAGGTCATCGTCCATTCCTTCCATACTTACCACCTTTCATCACTGTCCCTCTCATCTTTCCCCCACCTTGGTTCGGGAATTGGGTTTTCCAAGCTAGAAAAGGTTGTACCTTTCCTTGTGGGAAGAAGGGGCTAAAGGCCCAGAGTGTAAAAGTAGTTGAAAAAAGTTAAAAGCCGAAATGAAACCTTGATATGCTTTGCCTAGGGATTCCTGAGAAAGCAATAAATGGCTTCTCAGAAAGAAAAGACCACCTGTAAAATAAAAAAAAAACTTAAGTTCTAGTTAGTGGATAGGAGGTCTCATCATTAGTCAGCCTATTAGGTCCATGGGCATGTAGTGGTATGACACCACCATCCATTTGGTCACCAAACCAGGGTAGTATCTCTTGGTGGCATAGCCAAGAGAAAGGGGGTCTCATCACGAGCCAACCTTCTCATTTCCGTGAAATGCTTGTGGGTAACGCTGTCACCACTGGTCACCATGCTATGACCGTGTCCTCCAACTATTCTCTTGAAAAGAAAAATAAATAAGACAAAGAGTAAAAGACATTGAATGGGCCATGAAACAATGGAATCCATGATAAGGTGCAGCTTGACCTCTACAGAGGCACCCACAGGTAAGACCTACATTTCCATGTTATCACTGCACCACTTGCCCAAACATTCCCTACACCATCTCATAGATCTACATGACCTAGATTGGAATTCACCTGAGAAACACCCCAAACTTGAGGAGGATTATCCCAATAGGACATCCTGAGACCCTCTCCAAATCTGGCTTGTTAAACTACATAACGTCTTTGAGAATTTGTTTGGGTAAAGGGGGGTTTGATGCACATGTTTGGGATATTAGATGTGATTGAAATTTCTATGATCCCTGTGACTTATGAGCTCATGGAGGGCGTACTTTTTGTTGTTGTAGGAACATGCTTGATAGATAGGTACATATGGGGAGATGATTAGTTGAGACCTCCATGGGGCTAAAATCCCACCAGATGGATGTTGTGACCCTAGCCAATGGCAGAGAGACACCAGAGGCTTGCACCAGAGAAAAATAAAGATGTTCCACCAAAGGCACTTTGGCAGGCCTAGACCTAGGGGGATATTTATCTCCCCCCTAAATGTTGGCCTTGGGAGGCCCATGATGTCACCCTTGTGACCCTATACGCCACCCAACGTCAGATGGAAATGATGGAGGCAGTTGTGTGCCAAGTGGGGAGTGTGGCATCATCTGGAGGCCTTAGAAGGCCTAACATTTTTCTCATGGAGCCTAATTTCCCACCTATGAGGCCCAACATCACCCTATGAGGGCATGATGTCACCTCTACTACACATTTTAGGGTTGAATTCTTCAAATTTATGTAAAAACTGGATTTTTGATGTAATTTGGCCATGCCAACCTTTTTTGACCTAAATTGTGATTAAAGGTCATGATTATTGTATAAATAAGGGACAAATCTCTTATATTTTTCATCATATTTCACTCACACAAGTGTGAGGTATGAAATTCGACCCTCTTTAAGGGTACTTGGATGAAATTAAGTGGTGCACAACTTCTTGGAGAGGCTATTGTTGTTGTATTTTGGCATTGTTTTGTTGCTAGATTATTCTTGATGAAGTAAGTAAATATGCAATTCTTCATTTATTTTGAATTTTTATGGTAAACTTTCTTGTTCATTTCTAAGATTATGAAATTGCTAGTTTGAAACCCTAGGGGAGAAGCATATGTTATTATCCTTTTCCTTGTAATTTTCCATCTACTTGATTTTGCTAGGAAACATCTCTTTTGAAGAATACACTAGAGACCTACCTTTGTAGCACTCTAGTAGCATTGCTTCATTAGCTTCATATATTTTATTTCAAGCTTGATTTAAGGAATAAAGAAATCGCTAGGGCCTAGGGTTACCTACTTTCTAGCATTTTTTCCTTCTAGGGTTTAGATATTGAGGCCTTAGGTTACTAACACCTCAATCATCTCACCCATCCCTTTGGATTACCTATTATCATTTGTTGTTTTCCTCTAAGAATTTCCACTGCAAACTTTGACTCCATTACCCTAAAAGGCACTAGTTCACTCCTTGCAAGTGATTGATTGACCAAACAACTCTTAAACCAACTTCCCTAAGACTTTTACTAACTCTAGATTAGACTAACTCACTAAATAATTTGATGTTGTTGCAAAATATTTCTACAACCATATATAACAACAACAAATTCATCCTAAAAACAAGATTAAAAGATGATTATACATTGCCATAATTGCTTCTAACAACTATTATCATTTTGTCAATTTAAGGCTATTATTTCTTGTCATTTTTGAAGCATTATTGAGGTATAAGTTTTGTAGTTGTTGCTAAATATATATTGTTGTTATAAATACTTATATTTCTTCAGTTTTACATTATCTTGCTTATCTTTTAAGAATTCATGGTTTTATGAAGCATTGACATCATATGGTACTTGCAAACAACATTTCTTTTCTACTTGTTGTCTTGTACTGGGCAGGTACACTTAAATTACATTTTTCTTCATCTCATTAAAACCTTGGAACCTTTGATCAGAGTGACCTGTGAGAGGGGTGGGACTTGCTTACAACTTTTACCTTAGCCTTCTCAAACCCCTAGGTCACTGGGGACGTCTCCCCTGGGGTACTTATCCTAAATAGAAAAAGGTGTCCTATTAAGGTGACAGTGATAGGTCACCATCCTTGTTATGCCAATTCAGTATCCACTTGCCTTTGGCTTTGGGAAAGTACAAATTGTGCGATAATATTTTGGCATCGTTGCCAAGGAACACTGAGTCAATTATCCTTAAAGACAACACTTTTCGGTAAGCCTTTCCTAAAAAGCCTATATCTTATAAAGCTTACCTAACAACTGCACAAAGGGTGATCCCCTCATCCCTTTGATAGTTTCAAGAAAATTATCTGGTGACTCCACAAAGTTCAAGGAGGTATACCAACCATCCCAAGTCCTTTAGAAGGAAACCTCCCCAAAACTCTCCTCTAGTAAAATCATTATTTGGAGGCAATCTTCCTTTAAACACAATGTATAGCGTAGGAACTCAAACTGTTAATCCAAATCAAGCTAATAGCCAGAACCAATGGTCATCCAATCTCTTCAAACCGTTAGACATGACAAACATACCAGGATACCCTAGGCAAATGCCCCCTAAGTATGAGAAATGGTTGCTTAAATTCACTGGTAATGATGTAGTCAATGCCGAGGATCATATGAGAAACTTCTGGGCCTTGTTTTAGCTTCATCCCATCAGTGATGATGCTGGATACTTAGCTATGAAATTTTTCTCTATTACCCTCCATGATGGCGCTAGACGATGGTACAATGGTCTCCCTGATGCTAGTATTAAAACCATGGATAAATTTGAGGAGATATTCTTCAAATGATGGAGTGTCAAGGAAGACCTGAACATGTTGTTGATAAGGCTGAATAACCTCACAAAACAAGAGAATGAAACTATTAGGGAATTTCATGATAAATTTGAAAACTTAATGCAAAAGATCCCAGTGAGCCATCATCCTTCAGATAGTTTCCTTCTTTTTCTTTACACCAAAGCCTTTACAGGACATATGGGATTTCTCCTCAGAGATAAAGCCCCTAAAACAATCCAAGAAGCCCAAGAGGTAGCTACAAGGATTGAAGACAATCTAACATCCTCTAGAGTTTATCCTTTCTCTGCCCCAAGAGTCAAAATGGATGCTAAATCTAAGATAGTTCATAATGTTGAACCTACCTCAGATATTAGCGCTAGCTTAGCAAAGCTATAGTTGACTGTAGATGTCATGGTAAAAACCCATGAACTAATGATGAATAGGATTGTCAACTTAGAAAGATCTCAACAAAAATCTCCCAGGGTTCCTTACAGAGGGAAATTCTAGAAAGGAACTCAAGTTTTTAGACCAAAAAATGATCAAGAAGTTCCCAATACTTTATCCCCCGCAAACATGGTAGATGAAAACCCTTGTTGCTTGCAATGCTGAGACTCACATTGGGAACATGAGTGTCCCCTAAACAATGGTGAACATGACCAAGTCAATATTGTCAATCATACCATTGAAAGTCCTCAATATTTCCTTAATGTCACACTTGAAGAAAATCAAGAGGGCATAAAGGAAGCAACTAGGAAGGCTAGGATGGAGGTGATAAACAAACTTGACCAAGAGTTGAGAGAAAAGTTGAAGAAGCAAGAATTCCAAGTGTACACTAGGAAAAAATGAATGAACCAACCTCTCTCTACTAGGCTCGTAATTTCACAAACAATACCTCCACCTATGAACATACTCCTTCCTAAAAATCCTCCCAAAACCGACAATGTGGATTTGAATTTTGACTTTGAAGGTGCATTGGAAAAAATGCATGTAACCATTCCACTAAGGGAAGTCATCAAGGTTCCATCTATAAAAGAAAGGTTCAATTTTTTTTTCAAAGTATCAGATGAGCCAATTCACCCTCCTATCATGTTACAAGCATAGTATTTTAGGGTTCTGTATGATGGACACCCACCTTTCTTCATGACATTATTGGTTAATAAAAAATGCCTTAACAATTGTATGCTTGATTCAAGAGCAGGTGCTAACATGATGTCTTTGAAGGTCATGGAGAAATTAGGCCTAAAGGCCACATGGCCTTATAGGAACGTGTGTGGTTTTGAATCCAGGGACATACCCACTCATGTGGTAGTTGAAAACGTTGAAGTATTCCTTGGAAAATATCCCGAAAGAGTGATCGACATGGATATTGTGGTAGTGGATGTCCCGGATGTATGGGGAATGATTTTATCTAGGACGTTTGCTGCAATGTTGGGAGGCACCTTATAGATGGATCTAACTTACATTAATGTGCCTATGAATGATGGGACAATAAGCCGCCTCCCAAATGTGCCAATGGCCAAGGTCCATGTGTAGGAAATTTATGATGATGTTGAGACAAGTCAGACACACGAGCTAATCAAGGAAAGCCTTCCTATATTTTCTCCTGAGTATTTTCCTTTTGTTTCAGAGGAAGAATTCGATAAAATAAAATGGCCAAAGAAGGAAGCATACCAACAATTCCTAGACAAATACAAGGACAAAGAAGTTGGGTCTGTCAAGCTATTAAAGAAAGCAGATGCCGATATATTGATCAGACCGACCTAGTAAGAAGTATTCACAACATATTCCCACCCTCCTCCCTCAAAACAATATACTAGGGTTGTACAAGAAAAAACCAAGTTCAAAACAAAGGATTACCAAGAGGGAGATACGGTCTAGATGTGGGATACAAAAAAGGGGGAGCATAATAATGTTAAAGGGAATGCACAGTTTTGTCTTGGACCTTTTAGAGTCAGAATGAAGTCAGTCAAAGATGCCTACTATCTATCCATGTTGGAAGGAAGATGACGTCCATTACCGGTTAGTGGATACCTCCTCAAACCCCATCAAGGGGAAAATACTTGACTTCACAGGTGAGTACATGTAAGTAGGTAGGAATTTTCATTCATTGTATATACCATCTGCATATCATGCTAGAGTAGTGTAGTTGTAATTTCGTTTCCACTTGTATATATGATTTCTTACTTTTATTTCATTATATCATATATGAGGTAGGGTTGATATCACCATCCCAAAAGATTACTAATGGTTTTTTTTTGAGATCTAGCAGATTACAGGTCATGCCAGAGATGTTGAGGTTCTCATGTGCTCTATGGTGAGCACATGTCCCTGAGTTAGAGCTAGATGTTATCCCCTATCCCAGGGATAACTAAGGAGATTATGTCTCAAGGCCCACAGGTCCTAGACATGGAGTACTGAGAGCCATATGACTCGAGATTGGCCCTAGAGGGCCCATATTTTCTTCAATGCCTCCTATCTATCAACAACAACAACATCCATCCCATCAGATTGATTCTGAAGTAGCAGTGAGTCTTTCTCCATGAGGTAATGAGTTTGGGTATCATGGTATGTGTCACTCTAATTTTCAAAGCATTTGAATATGTGCACTGAACTCTCTTTTGTTTAATGACGTTTTCTTGGAAATTATTCTCTTTAACTTATCCACACATGGGGGGGATGGCATAGTTCCCTAGTAAGTTGGTTCCCTTAGGGATGAGTTGCCATTGGGTGGGTCTATGAAAGGTCATTGTGAATTCCTTCCATACTTACCACCTTTCATCATTGTCCCTCTCATATTTCCCCCACCTTGGTTCAGGCATTGGGTTTGCCAAGCTAGAAAGGGTTGTACCTTGCCTTGTGGGAAGAAGGGGCTAAAGGCCCAGAGGGTAAAATTAGCTGGAAAAATTTAAAATCCAAAATGAAACATTCCTGAGAAAAAAATAAATGGCTTCTCATCCAGAAAAAGGGACACGTAAAATAAAATAAAACTTAAGGTCTAGTTGGTGGATAGGAGGTCTCATCATGAGCCTCCCTATTAGGTCCATGGGCATGTATCAGTATGAAACTGCCATCCATTTTGTCACCAAACCAAGGTAGTGGCTCTTGGTGGCATAACCAAGAGAAAGGGGGTCTCATCACGAGCCAAACTTCTCATTTCCGTGAAATGCTTGTGGGTAACACTCTGACCACTGGTCACCATGCCAGGACAGTGTCCCCCAGCTATTCTCTTGAAAAGAAAAATAAATAAGACAAAGAGTAAAATACATTGAATGGGATAGGAAACAATGACATCCATGACAAGGTGCATCTCACCCTCTATAGAGGCACCCACATGTAAGACCTACATTTCCCTATTATCACTGTACCCCTTGCCCAAACATTCCCTACACCATCTCATACATCTACATGACCTATATTGGTATTCATCTTGGAAACACCCCAAAATTGAGGAGGATTATCCTAATAGGACATCTCGAGACCCTCTCCAAACCTCTCTTGTTAAACTACATATCGTCTTTGAGCATTCATTTAGGTAAAGGGGGTTTGATGCACATGTTTGGGTAATTTGATTATTAGATGTGATTGGCATTGCTATGATCCCTATGACTTATGAGCCCATGGAGGGAGTAATTTTTGTTGTTGTAGGACCATGCCCGAGAGACAGGTACATATGGGGAGATGATTATTTCGGACCTCCATGGGGCTAAAAAATCACTAGATGGATGTTGTGATCCCAACCAGGGGAAGATAGACACCATAGGCTTGCAACAGAGAAAATATGGACGTTCCACCAGAGAAGCTTAGGCAGGCCTAAACCTAGGGGGATCTTTCTCTCCCCCATGAACATTGGCCTTGGGAGGCCCATGAAATCACCCTTGTGACCCTAGATGTCACCCAACGTCAGATGGACATGATGGAGTTAGTTGTGTGCCAAGTGGCACATGTGACATATCTGGAGGCCATGGAAGGCCTAACATTTTTCTCATGGAGCCCAACGTCCCACATATGAGGCCAAACGTCACCCTAGGAGGGCATGCCATCACCTCCACTGAACATTTTAGGGTTTAATTCTTTAAATTTATGTACAAACTGGATTTTTGATGTAATTTGGCCATGCTATCCTTTTTTGACCTAAATTTTAATTAAAGGTCATGATTATTTTATAAATAAGGGACAAATCTCTTATATTTTTCATCATCTTTCACTCACACAAGTGTGAGGTCTGAAATTCATCCCTTTAAGGGTACTTGGCTGGAATTAAGTGGTGTACAACTTCTTGGAGAGGTTATTCTTGTTGTATTTTGGTATTTTCATGGTGGAAAGTCTTCAACTAGGGTTTTGTTGCTAGATTATTCTTGATGAAGTAAGTAAATCTGCAACTCTTCATTGATTTTGAATGGTTATGGTAAATTTGCTTGTTCATTTCTAAGATTATGAAGTTGCTAGTTTGAAATCCTTGGGGAGAAGCATATGTTATTATCCTGTTCCTTATAATTTTACACCTACTTGATTTTGCTAGGAAACATCTCTTTTGAAGGATACACTAGAGCCCTACCTTTGCATCACTCTAGTAGCATTGCTTCATTAGCTTTATATATTTTATTTCAAGCTTGATCTAAGGAAGAAGGAAATCGGTAGGGCCTATGGTTTCCTACTTTCTAGCATTTTTTCCTTCTAGGGTTTAGATATTGAGGCCTTAGGTTACTAGCACATCAAGCATATTACCCATCCCTTTAGATTACCTATTATCATTTGTTGTTTTCCTCTAAGAATTGCTGCAGAAAACTTTGACTCCATTACCCTAAAAGGCACTAGTTCACTTCTTGTAAGTGATTGATTGACTAAAAAACGCTTAAACCATCTTCCCTATGACTTTTACTAACTCTTTCTAACTCTATATTAGACTAACTCACTAACTAATTTGCTGTTGTTGCAAAAGATTTCTACAACCATCTATAACAAAAACAATTTCATCCTAAAGCAAGATTAAAAGATGATTATACATTTCCATAATTGCTTCTGACAACTATTATAATTTTGTCAATTTAAGTCTATTATTTCTTGTCATTTTTGAAGCATTATTGAGGCATAATTGTTGTAGTTGTTGCTAAAGATATATTGCTCTTATAAATACTTATATTTCTTCATTTTTACATCAACTTGCTTATCTTTTAAGAATTCATAGTTTTATGAAGCACTAACATCATATGGTACTTGCAAACAACATTTATTTTCTACTTGCTGTCTTGTTCTAGGAAGGTACACTTAAATTACATTTTTCTTCATCTCATTAAAACCTTGGAACTTTTGATCAGAGTGACCTGTGAGAGGAGTGGGACTTTCTTACAACTTTTACCTTAGCCTTCTCAAACCCCTAGGTCATTGGGGATGTCTCCCATGGGGTACTACTGCTTAATAGAAAGAGGGGCCCTATTAAGGTGAAAGTGATAGGTCATCCTCCTTGTTATGCCAATTCAGTATCCACTTTCCTTTGGCTTTGGGAAAGTACAAATTGCGTGATAACAAGCCCAATTGAAAAACCCACTCGAAAAAATAGGATTATTTTATTTTTCACCAAAAACGAGGGCATCTGCGGGTTGCAGTGAGGAAAGTCGTAAATGTCCACATGTTGCACTAGGGAAACCCATAGATATGCTCTTAGGGCATGCTTTTTAGATGATTTCTGAGAGGACCTTTAGGGAAAATTATAACAAGCATTGGGAAAAGGGTTAGGCCATGACACAAATGCATAAGTGTGGCATTTTGTGCCATAACATATGCCCCCTAATGTGTGAGTTCATAATGGTAAAATGATGGCCAGAATACATTATGAAACTATGATAGGCGAGGATGCATTGAATTCTCCATGAAGGTTCCCAAAAAACTAATCCAAAAAGAAATAACCATCAACAAAAATCAGGTAAGAGTTTTGTTTCCCAAGTCGAGCATACCCATGGTCAGGAGTGATAAAGCAAGGCCGCAAAAAAAAATACATTGCAGATACATGGTACATATGAAAGTATGACTAATTTCCATAGCCACGAACAATACACAGTGGATCCATGTGATAAATATGAACTAGTAAGCATGGCCATGGAGAATACACAGTGGATCCATGTGATAAATATGAACTAGTAAGCATGGCCATGGATAATACACAGTGGATCCATGCCAAAGTAGACCATATCCACAAATAGATACACAATGGAGCTATATCTCAAGATCAAGAACATAGGATATATGGAACCAAGAGAATGAACAAACTGATTCTATGCAAGTACCAATGTCTATGATGTGGCAGCATATGAGTCGGGAAGGAGAACAAAAGAAGTGGTGCTCGTACTTCACCCAGAGTCTTCAAAATGATTCGTTGTGGTACAAGTCTACACTATGTGAATGGATGAGACGGATTCAAACACAGTGAGACATTGTTTGATTACCAATCATTGATGTATACCATTAAAAAATGTGAGACAACCCATCGATAATGATGATGGGAGTCAAGGTACCATGGTACTTCTAACAAGTGTGAATAAATGAGATGGCATCGAACACCTGGTAGAAACTATCGAGCATGGGACATTGATGTATTCCCACTATCAGTAGTGAGGGAACCTGCCACTGATGACTGTAAGCCCCAAGGTACCAACCATAACTCTAGATCCCTCTCCCAGAGAAATATGTGTTAAATTCGATGGGAGGCAACCCACTAGAAGGAAGGCATTAAGGAATCCTCCATCATCCATCGCGAGGGGTGGAAAAGGATAAATATTTGGAAGAGATCGGATGAAGAGAATGATACTTGTGATGATGAGACTGACTTGGGAAGGCTGACTTGCAAGGTCAAAGGATAACTGCAGAATGGCCGACACAGGTTGAAACATTTCCCTTGAACATAAGCATGACACATTATGTGACTTGGGAATCATGACTATAAATTGGGATACATTTGTGACACAGGAGGCATCAACAACTGCTCCATATAGTTGGAAGAAGAACCAATCAGGGGAGAAAAAAATCAAAGCGAGAATAAGTCTCCTAAATCCATACTAAACCCAAAATGATGAGATACTGACTCAAGATTTTTCTTTGTTCAAGGGAAACAAGACTACTGCCAACAAAAGAGATAGATGTTTTCCCATTCTTTTTGGTTTTTTAATTTTTTTTTGTCTTTTTAATGTTAATGAATGCTAAAAAATAATAAAATAATGCTTATTGTACAGTGGAGGAAATGAGTGTCACAGACAAGAAAACTAGCTCCAGAATGCAAGGAACATACCTATTCTCAATGCAAAGAAGCATGTGCAGGATAAGGACACTCGGGGGATGTTCCTTCTAGGGATAACACATCGAGTCACAAAGGCATAAATTGCAAGGCTGGGAACTGATAGGAATTGTTAAGAACCAAATATCAATATAGCATAGAAAATCCTCAGAAAAAGTACTCAATGCCTTGAAAAAGAGATAATTTCAGATAATAAGCCTCTTCGAGGGGGCAACCTCCTTTTACCCCA
>ML785887.1:1764416-1777933 GCA_009831015.1 Picea engelmannii
TGGAGGCTTATTTGGTGTAGAAGTTCCCTTTTTGGGTGGCATGTTGGCCAAGTATCACTTTCGAACCTTGATTTTGAGGTGGTTCTGCTAGACAATATTTCTTCTGTTGTATCTCCCAAGTTTCGGCCCTTCTGGGTATGAAAATTTATTTTATGTATTTCTATGATATTTCTTCTCTGCAATGCCACAGGTTTGATCAAAATTGGATGTGCCAAGTGGAATTTACGATAACTTCCCCACAACTTGCCAATTTTTGGTCTTTCTAAGAGATCTCACTTGTATAGTGTGCCCCGTACAAAATAATTGATATAAAATTCTGAAACTCACACCAGAGATACTACAGACTGTCCACGATCCAATGAAACTAGTCCCACACAATTTGGATACTCTAGGAAGAATTTATGATTGTTTTAATTGGAACAACTTCTTGAGACTAGTCAATAGGACTAGTTAGATACCCTATCTTACACAGGGTGTATCTACAAATTTAAGATGACCCAGAAGTTGAAATTTTTACCACAGATACCTTACTAATTTCTGTAAATATCCTTTGGAGTTTAGGGTCTGAAACGTTACATAAATTTTTTTATAGCGAAAATTCCGCAAAGACTCAGTTCAAGATGATTCCAGAACCCTATATTTTATAGGCTGTATCTACGAAAGTATAAGGCCTCAGGAGATGAATTTTGAACCCAACGTACTTTGATCCATCTACTAAATGTCCTCCAAGCCATTCCTTCTGAAACGTTGTAGAAATAAAGTTATAGCAAAAATTCCAAGTTGTCTCAGATGTAGCAGCGAAACCCCAAGACCTTGAGCTCCGATACCATATGTTAAGAACCAAATATCAATATAGCATAGAAAATCCTCAGAAAAAGTACTCAACGCCTTGAAAAAAATATAATTTCATATAATAAGCCTCTTCGAGGGGGCAACTTCCTTTTACCCCACTTAAATGTTCAAGTACAAGATGATTCAAAATGAAAATGTCTCCTTGGTATATACTGGAGACTAGGAGGTATAATTACAACTAATGGCCTAAATATGACATAACTATAATAACATTACTAATATAATATGCCCCAATTAAGGGGTAATGAGCCAATATTAGGGCTTAACAGGAATGCATAGGAAATTGGTTCAACGAAAACATGTTGAAGATGACACTAGGCCTAAAAGCACGAGCAGTCTGTTAGCACTCTGTAATTTCTTAGGTCGAGGAAGAAATTGACAGAGGTAACCACAAAACCACTTTGGAAGATGGGATCTAGCCATGTCAGCTTCAGAGAGGGATCTCTCTATAGGATTTAGATTTGTTGAGATTAAATTATTAGGCTAGTTATGATAGATCAGGTTTTGGTTTTTGTATTTTTTGGTTGAAACAACAAGGGAAGACCATTGGGAAATGGAGTCAACTTCTGAGATAGATATGGAAGATTAACACAACAATGTATTTTTGAGGGAACAGAGGCAAAATAAGCACAATTTCCAACAATAAAAAGCATTCAAATGATGGCATGACATAAATAAGAAAATCCCATTACAAATGAGAGCATCTAGGATGAATTCTCAGATGTAACTTTAGAAGAAAAACAAAAGATATAGATTCATGAACAAAGCAACATATACAAATAGGTTATGAACATGAAATCTTTAACACATATACCGATATTCACTACATAAATGGAGCATTAGATAAAGACGAATTCCAAACATATACTCTCAGTCAAATACTGGAAAAGAATAAACATTAATAGAAATGAGAATTACAAAGGGAATACTCACTGAGAATAAGCACCATGATGAATCTCTGTTATCAGAAACACTCTATGTTATTAAAGTTCCTGAAAAATTACATAACTTTCAAATACACAGGCAGACCATACTCCCGCCATTCCAACCCCCTTTTACATCAAAAGGCCTCCAAATATATAAGAGCCAATCACTACAATAGGATGCCAGGAGTTCAATTACTGCTGCCTATAATCATGGATATGGTTACATTAATGGAGAACAAATCCCCAACAACTTTACTAAAAATAGTAATCCGATTTGACAAAAGATCTTGTACCATCACAGATCTGGAGAAAAATTAGAATCTGAGATTATGGTTAGTTGTCAAGTACATCTAGAAACCAATTCGATGGGAGTTGTTGATATATATGTCTCTTCTTGGATGAAAGTGGTTGATGATCTATCTCTTCAATGTCTTCTCTTTTCCTGGTCAATTTGACCCCTCTTCCATCTGTCTCTTTTGATTTATTCGCCTCCCAAAATTCTGAAAAATAGGGTCCAAGGAAGTCTTATATTCTCCCACTCTGATATAGCTGTGTAAAATACGGGGGAGGTTTTTGTATATCATCTTGTTATGAGAAAAAACCTCTCTCATTTTTTTGAATTTCATCTCCAGCTGTCCGGGGTCTGGGTTTGAAATAAATGTCTCAAACAAGACAATCTTGAATCCCGAAAAATAGGGCTCAAATATGATTTTGATTCTCCCAATATGTAAAAAATATGAGAAATAAATGAGAGGTTATTTTTATTTGGCCCATTCTGAGCAAAAGCCTCTTTCGGTTTCTCAAAATTCATCCTGTCTTCCAGAAATCGCCTCGGAAAATGACTGGTAGACTATGTGCAAAAAACAGTTTTTTAAATTGGGGAAAGTGGTTTTCATAGAGGGAAAGGTGGTTTTCGGGGGGGGGGGTCCAAAATGCTGTGGAAATGACATGTGGCATTTGTAAAACTACTTTTTGGACCCCCCTCTTGTTAAAGTTTGGATGGTAGGAGGGGTCTATAATAGTATGACCGTTGATTGTTTTGTTATTTGTTTGGTTGGGACATGTGAGGTACGAGACTTAGGATAGAGTCAATATTAGTTTGTGTTTATTTTATTTGTTTTGAATTTTTTGGGTTTTTTTTTATGTTTTGTTTTTTGTTTTATTTATAATGTTTTGTTTTTTGTTTTATTTATAATGTTTTGTTTTTTGTTTTATTTATAATGTTTTGTTTTTATATGTATTTTTATTTGTTTTTGTTTTTTATGATTTTGTTTAATATATTTATATATAATTATTTAATTTTGTTTTTATTGTTTTCATTTTAATGTTTTATTTGTTTTAATAATAATTATTTTATTTTATGTTTTAATTTTTTATTAATTACTTATTCAAAATTAATTAATTATTTTAATTAATTATTAAAACTATTACTTATTACCCTAACCTAATTACTAACATACTAACCTAATTTATTAATTATTAATCTTTAACAATATTAACCTAAAAAATTAATCTTTATTATTAATTATCCTAGGTTATCTAATGACTTATTAAACTAGTTATTTTTGTTAGTTTAACCCTAGTTACCTAACATCATTTTGTGCAGGGATGAATTAGCGGGGGGGAATGAAGTGGATGGTGTAATGGAATGAATGGTGGATGAGATGTGGCCCATAAGATTAATGGACAGGGGAGTGAGTGGCACAAAAGTGAATGAAGGAATGGTAAAATGGATGCAGAGAGAGGCAAAATTATCCGAGGAAACTAGTCAAGCCAGAAGCCTTCTTGGAAATAATTTGCAGGATAAAATATTATTTACAACATCTCAAATATAAAAATACTCAGCTATAATCAAGTGACCCTATAAAAATTTATAGGACCCTAATACAGTCAATATGCAGATGCATATACGACTCAACTTTGGGAAGTAAACTTCCCATAATGATATTTTTTGTAATTTTAGTCTCCAGGGCCCAAAAAAGAATAAAAGGATACCAAGGAGAACTCTTCTAGTCACAGTAGGGCTAGAGTATTCCTTTTTTTCGTATATATTACAATCGGTTCAAAAAATGGTTAAACTTATACCAAAAGGATGTCTCTTCAAAACCTTTTTAACGAGTGTGTCAGGGAAAAGACCACTCAATTATCTTTTCATATTTAAGGAGTTTGAAAAGAGATTAACTATGGACTCCCTCGTCCTTTTTCATAAATTTAGTCCCCTGAGCCCGAAAAAGTATAAAACACAACTTAGGAGAACTCTTCTAGCATGTAGACTAGAGTATTCCTTTTTCATAAGTACTCTTGTCCAGTTTGAAAAAGGGGTAAACTTGTGCTGGACAGACATTCCTTCATATCCATTTAACAAGTGTACAAGGAACAACATCACTCAACAATCTTTTCAATTTTAAGGAGTCTGAAAAGAGATTAACTATGTACTTCATATTTTATTGGTGAGCAATGTCTAAGATAGGGGTCTCGTGGGAAATGGCCAGAACGAGAAAGAGTAAGAAGTATGAAGTTCAAACACAAACTCATGGCGGGACTAAACATGATCCCCTAGCCTAAAAACAAACTTGCATCATGAGTGACATAATGCAAAGGGATTCTACACTAGAGTTCCCATGGAAGGTAGGCTCTACCATAAACTGAATGGTGCTTTAAGTAGAGAGAAAGGTTTCACCATTCGTTGATGGGGTTGACCCTCGGTTTAGACGACAAAGGTAACTGGAAATGCAATAGTTTGAGTGAAATGCACCCTAACCTAAATGCCATTTATAAACACATTATATGTCCAGAGTCTTGTAAAAGACTTGGCCAATCAATGATAAAGGTACTAGAGAAAAAGTCCTAAAACCTGCAAAAATGACGATAATGCTACAAAAATTTGATCATTATATGGAAATTTGGAGAAAATAATGAAACTTTAGGAAGTGGGTTTTCAAAATTTTAATAAAATTTAATATATTTACCCATTTACCATTCCATTTTTACCATTTCACCCAAACAATTACCAAAGTTATGTCTAATCCCTTTGACGATGACTTCTTTGGTTGGTGGGAGTGACAAACTCCCTTCATTGAGGACTACCCATACGTGAGCATAGATTTCACCAATGAATCGAATGTCATCATCCGTGTTGGAGACGAGCTACATGACATAGGTAACTTTTATTTTCTGTTAGTTAAATTTTAATTTTTTGAAAATATAACAATTCATATCTTTTTGTGAGATCCAAAATACTAACAAGTACCTTACTTTTATGCAGACAAAGCACCCGTGAGACTGAAAAATGTCCCGCGACATAGCCGGCAAGGTAGAGAGGAGGTATGACCGAGCGACGATGTTTTTCTTTCGTAATAAAATGTAATGTCAGAGTTGTTGGATATCTTGAAAATATGCTGGTGCTAGTTTCTCTACATGCAAATATCTAAGTTGAGGACCCATGAGAGCGCAACTCAAGTAATAGATGCCATGCTCTTGGAGCTCATCATCCTTCTGAACTAGAACCATGCCAATCGAAGACTTATCTACTACCAAATATAACAAGTATCCTTGATTTTAATTAGGGGGACTCAACAAAGGATCCGAAACCAATGATTACTTTAGAGCATCAAAAGAACGTTGTGCAACTTCATCCCAACAGAATGGGACCCCTTTCTTCAAAAGGCACATAAATCCCTTTGTTATGTTAGCATCGTTTAGGACAAAATGCCTGAGGAAATATCCTTTCCTTGTAGGCTCTGAAGTTGTTTGACTATACGCAGGGGAGGAAAATGAGTTATTGCCTCAACCTTCAAGGGGTCAACCATGATCCCTTTTGTCGAAACGATGAATCCAAAAAAATGGCCAGAGGTCACACAAAAAATACACTTGTGTGGATTCAATCGGATCCTATAGAAATGACACCATTATAAAAATAGGCGGAGGTGTAAGAGATGTTGGGCCCTCTTGTGTGAATGAGCCATGAGATAATCTAAATATGCCTCCACTATGTGCTTCAAGTTGTGAAAGGAAAACATCATGACCTGCTGGAATGTTGCACCAATGTTTTTAAGACCAAACAACATTTTCCTATAAGAGAACGTACCCCAGAGACATATGAAGGCCTTTTTGTGTTGGTCTTCTAGACCAATTTCAATTTGGTTGTAGCCGGACAAACCATCCATAAACAAGAATATTTCTCTCCTGACACACTCATCCAATATCTGATCAATGAATGGCGTGGGGAAGTTATATTTAGGACATACCTTATTCAAGTCCCTAAAATCCATACAAACACAGATCATACCCTGTTTCTTATCTATGGGAATAGGGTTGGAAACCCATTTCGTTAGAGGATCTGGGTAGATAAATCCTACATTAAGCATATTTTCAACTTCCACTTTTATTGCCGCTGCCTTTCTTGGGTTCACAGGTCTCAACTTTTGTCGAACCGACTTTACATTTTCATAGGTTTGAATCTCATGTTGAACTATTCGAGGATTAATGCCAGGAATTTCCTCGTAATACCATGCGAACACATCTACAAATTACTTAAAGAGTGTTGTATATTGAGTGATCTCATCTTGTGAGCATTCTGCTCAAATAAAGACGTTTTCGACAATTTCAAAATTCCTAGAAATATTAACTAGGATCATTTTCGATATGTTAGCCATGTTTTCTTTTTCATAGACACCACGTCTACCCAATGTATTAACTATGTTGGAATACTAAGAGGGGGGGGGGGNGTGAATCAGTATTTCCCATTTTTAACAATTAGCAGTTACTTTTTATATTTTATTGATTACCACAATAAATCAACAATGAATTGTATGCAAAATCAATTATATAAATATATTTAACAGGAATTACAAGGTTTTATAAAGAATAGTGAAGGAAATTAATACTTTTTAGAGCACCAGCTCTAGGAGACACATATCCTCTTCTCCAGGGAACCAACCGTAGGAAGCACCAACTCCCTCGTCTTTAGGGCACCAACCCTAGGAAGCACTAACTCCCTTGTTTTTAGGGCACCAAACCTAGGAAGCACCAACTCCCTTAAATTACACTTAAAGGATATGAATCCTCCTGTGCTCCTCGCTTCCACCCTCACTTCATAGGAATCATCAGTTCTTCTTCTTGGACTCTGTTGTTGTTTTGATCTTCTGATATGGACTACAAAGACCCTTTCTTCTCACCACTCTTTCTTGTTTATATACTCTTCCAAATGGTGTGAGCTATAAAACATCGTGTCCCTTTGTTTGGACCATCATACCTCTTCTTTTTAACAGTAACAATACTCACTATTATTATTCAAGAATTATTGTTAATTCTTTAATTCAGTGAGAGTGATTTTCGTAAATCGATCAGAGGTATGGATCAATTTATTTTTAACTCGATTCCATGTATCTGCAAATATTGCATAACTCGAGTTCTGCAGAGGAGATTCCTTCAAGCCATTAACATGTGACCATATGCGCAAAACCATGGGCTTATTAATCACTGCCTCTTCTTTTACCCTTATTTCTTTATTCCATATGACCGTAGGTGGTGACTAGGCGCTAGGCCAAGTGAGTGCTTGATTACTTATCAAAATCAACGATCACATTTACTATGAGATGGACGGTTCTCATTTACTTAAGAAATTCGACTATTCATGGCTCCTGGACTCTAGAGTAGCAATTATTCTGAAGTGATTACCCGTCGAATAAGTCATAAAGCAGTGGTGACCGCTTGCTGCGGTTAACACCTCTACTTACTCTATCCTTCCACTATGCTTGATCATCGGTTGAGAACGCTCCCGAAGTATATCAACGATTAGCGTTGACTTTGGCCTTCGACACTTTGGGTGATTTCTCCTACACATGCCTTCAATCTTCCAGAGTAAATTTCGTCGAAGTAGATCAGATGGTTGGATTTTACTTGCATGGTGAACGGTTCTCATTCATTTTAGAACTTTGGGACTCTGGGCATTTGTTGGTGGAAAAAATCTCGAAGTACATACTCCTAGAGTGACGTAGCTTCAGACGTCACTTGCTGACATGGAACTGACCGAGTGGTTGCCACATGTCACATAGATTCCTGACTTACATATACCTGAAATGGTAATAGCACCTTGAAACTTGTCACCATTTGATTATGCCATGTGTCCTTGCTGATGTGGTCCGATGACATGGATCTCCTAATGTGTTTGCTATGTTTCTTCACTTCATGAATTCGTAACATCGGACTTCAGGTGAATTTACATGTTCTCAACACATTCTCGTTGAAGTGGTCATCGATGAAGTTGACCACTATTTTGATCCAACGGTCATCATGTATTCTCCAGATCTGATGGTCCTTATTTAACCCAAAAAGGATTAACTCAATCCAATGACTATCAGGAATTTGGGTATTTGGGATCTCATGAATTTTTCCTTACTTATCCTATCCTTCTACTTTCCTTGATCCAGCGGTTGATATATTGCCCGAAGTGTTCCTTAGATCAGATGACTTGGGTCTACTTTGGGACACTTTGTGGCTTACTCTATCCTTCCACTAAACTTGATCTAACGGTCGGAATACTTCTCAAAGTGTTCCTCAGATAGAATGACTCATGTCCACTTTGGGACTTAGGCCTTAGGTAATCTTACCTGTTCTCAACCCTTTTATGCCAAAGTGGTCAACATCAAAGTTGACCACTGCTACCTTGGCGTGCTCTGAATAGATCAACGGTCAAGGGGTTTTACAGATCCGACGGTTGACGTGAGTTAGTGACTCCGGGGCTTCAACCTTGGTATTTTCTTATCCTATCCTTCCACTTTACTCTATCCAACAATTTTGGATTGTCCCAAAACAATAATGAACGACTCATGTGCGTCATTTCTTCTGAGCTTCAAGTGTGCCATCTCTTATGAGATTTTTAATAACTGTTTTTTTCATTTTGTTCATACCAACTCATCATTATTACTTAATGACATTGGCTGTTAACATCAATGACAATATGTCCAACAATCTCCCCCTTTATCATTGAGGGCAACACACTAACTTCATACACAAACTCTACCTGTGATGATGCTCTTCTCCTCTAAAGTTACTCTCCCCGTTTGACATCAATGACAGAGGGGATCTTTCTTCGCTTCCCCTGTGGTAATGCTCCCCCTGACCATTCAATTTTTAATGAGGTTTTTGAATTACTCCTAATTTCTTTCGTAGATTTTCAAAAGTACTCCTAGGAAGAGGTTTTGTGAAAATGTTTGCAATTTGTTCTTTGGTGTCTAAATACACTATTTTAACTATTTTTTGGGTGACCTGATCTCTTAGGAAATGGTATTTAATTGGGATGTGTTTTGTTTTTGAATGCATGAATGGATTTTTAGAGATACTTATGGCACTAGTGTTGTCACAGTTAATAGTAGTAATAGGATCATTATAGTTTATTTGTAGGTCTTCTAGAGTTTGTTTCATCTAAAGAACTTGTGTGCAGCAAGATGCAGTAGGAATGTATTATGCCTCTACTGTAGAGAGTGATGTGGATGTTTGTTTCTTGATTTACCATGCTACCATACTTTTTCCTAAGAAAAATGCTCCTCCACTGGTGCTTTTCCTATCATCTATGCTACCTACCCAATCTGCATCAATATATGCATTTAGATTGAAGTCTTTATCTTTTGGATACCATAATCCTAGTTCTAGGGTGCCTTGAAGGCATTTGAATATTTGTTTTACTACTTTTAAGTGGGTTTCTTTAGGTGCAGATTGAAATCTCCCCATGAGTCCTACAACCTGCATGATGCCAGGTCTTGTTGACGCTGAATAGAGAAAACTTCCAACCATAGATCTATACATCGTTTGGTCTACTTTTGGTGAGTCATCTTCTAGACTTACTTTACATCCAGTGACCATTGGAGTACCCATTGGTTTATTGTCTTCCATTTGGAATTTCTTCATCATTTCCTTGATATATTTGGTTTGGGAAACAAATATTTCATTTTCTGTTTGATTTACTTGTAAACCTAAGAAGAATGATAGTTCTCCCAGCATAGACATTTAAAACTCTTCTTGCATTTTGGTTGCAATTTTTTTTCTTAGTGTAGTGAGATTACTCCCAAATATGATGTATTAGTCTACATATACTACCACAAAAATCATGTTTTGATCCTCAATTTTGATATATAGGTTGCTGTCAGTAGTCCCTCTCTTGTATCCCTGTTTTTGTAGATACCGATCAAGCCTAGAGAACCATGCTCTAGGGGCTTGTTTAAGACCATACATAGCCTTTTTCAGTTTGCACACATAGTCCTGGATTTTTGATAACACAAATCCTTCTGGTTTCTCAACGTAGACTTCTTCTTCTAGTGTTCCATTAAGGAATGCTGATTTGACATCCATCTGATAGATTTTGAAATTTCTAAAGCATGTAAATGCTAGGAACATTCTGATTGCCTCGAGTCTTGCTACTGGAGTGAAAGTTTCTTCAAAATCAATACCTTCTACTTGGGAATATCCTTTGCAGACTAATCTAGATTTCTTCTTCATAATTTCCCCATTTTCATTTAATTTGTTCTTGAAGATCCACTTAGTTCCTATCAAATTCTTGTTCTTGTGTCTTGGAACTAGTTCCCAAGTCTGATTCATCTCTATTTGATCTAGTTCTTCATTCATTGATTTTATCCAATCTTTACTTTTGACAACTTCTTTAACTGATTTAGGCTCAATTAGGGATATCATTTCTTGTTCTGAGTCAAAAGCTAGTTTCCTTCTTGTTTCCACTCATGCACTTTTATCTCCAATGATCTGGCTTTCAGGATGATTCTTCTGAACTCTTTTTGATGGAGCTCTTGGCAAGGGAATTTCTTCATTGTCTTCTTCATCAGTGTGAGGTTCATTTTCCTCTGTTTCATCATCATCTTATTCTTGAGATTCTACATCATCATCCTCTTGTTGAGATTTTATATCATCATCTTCTTGTTGAGATTTTTTGTCACAACCTTGGGATATTCCTTTTATTAGGTCATCTATTTTTACATTTGCACTTTCCACTATTTTTAGTAGTCCGAGATTATAAAATCTGTATGAATTTTTATTCGATGAGTATCCTAAGAATATTCCTTCATCAAATCTTGGGTCAAACTTTCCTAGGTTATATTCATCATTATTTAAGTAACATTTACTTCCAAAAATTCTAAAGTGTTTTAGAGAGGCTGGCCTCCCAAACCATAGTTCATAAGGGGTTTTGTCATGATTGGGTCTCAACTGATATCTATTAAGTATGTGAACTGTTGTGTGGATTTCATCTCTCCATATTTTTTCTAGAAGTTTGGTTTCATTTAGCATAGTTCTTGCAACTTCTTGAACTATTTTGTTTTTCCTTTCTACCACTCCATTTTGTTGAGGAGTCCTGGTAGCTGAAAATTGTCTTTTGATACCATGGTTTTCATAGAATTGAGTGAACTCTTTAGAGGTGAATTCTCCTCCATTGTCTGATATTAGACACTTAATTTGTATATTTGTTTCATTTTATACAAGAGATTTATATATTTTAAATTTCTCAAAGGCTTCTGATTTTTCTTTTAAAAAGAAAACCCAGGTCAATATTGTGTAATCATCAACAATCAACATAAAATAATGTTCACCATAAGTGATTTTGGTTCTAGTAGGTCCACATAGATCTATGTGAATAAGATCTAATGGTTTAGTTGTGGAATGCTCTTTTTTTTTAAGCCTAACTCTTGTTTTCTTTCCTATTTGACAATGTTTACAAATAGGATCTGAAGGCTTAATCACTTTTGGTAGGTCCCTAACTGCCTCTTTTTCATTGACTTTGATCAAGTTGTCAAAGCTTAAATGTCCCAAACTTCTATGCCATAACCAACTTTCATCTACTTGGTTTAATAAACATTTTTCTTCTTCTTCTATATTGAGGATGTACACATTGCTAGATGTTCTTAGTGCAACTTCCACTAGCTTTCCAATGTCTTTTTTTTTTATTTCACATTTCTAAGAATAAAAAGTAAGCATGTGACCCTAATCACAAGTCTGACTTACACTTAGAATATTTGGTTTGAGATTTTCTACCAAAAGTACATCTTCTGCTTTGGTTTTATTATTTCCTAAACTAGCAGTGCCTTTTCCCAGTATCTTGGCTGACATATTATCTCCAAAAGTTACTTTTCCTTTTCCTTTCTTATTTAACTTGATAAATTTACTTTGATCTCCAGTCATGTGTTTGGAACATCCAATGTCTATACACTGCTGACACTCTTGATTTCTTGCATATAATGCTACATTTCACTCTATTTTATTTTTCCTCCATTCTTTTTTATTATGGGGAATATTTGTCTTTTTATCATATTTTGGCAATCTACAATCACTTGTTTTATAACCATAGTTGTTGCATTTTTGTCATTTACTATTGAAATATTGTAAATGAGAGAATGAGTTATAGTTTCTCTTTTCTTTATTGTACTTGTCGTTCTTATATCTTTGGACATTTCTATGATTGTATTGTCTATAAGCTTTGCAGTGTACTTCCTTATGTCCAAAATTATTGCAAGAGTAGTAATATCCATTAAATAAATATTTAGGGGTATTTCTTCTGATGAATTTCTTTTGGTCATATTTTACTCCAGTGGAGAGTATTGATTTCTATTTATGTGTAAAAAATTTCAATGGTATCATCTTTACCTCATTATATTCTTTTATAAATGAGTTTTTCAGAGCATCCGCGTAGCTGTTTGGTTTCTTGACAGATCCATGTGATGCAAAAGTTAATTCTTGAGTGTATCCCAAACCAGTCTTTTTTTTTGATAAGCCATAAATAGTGGCACATTACCCCTTAATTGGGGCATATTACATTAGTAATGTTGTTTTATTTATGTCATCTTGGGTGTTTTAGTTGTAATTGTACCTCCTAGTCTCCTATTTATACCAAGGAGACATTTTCATTTGGAATCATCTTGTATTTGGAAATTTATGTGGTGTATAAGGAGGTTTCACCTCGAAGAGGATTATTATCTAAAAATATATCTTTTTCAAGGCATTGAGTACTTATTCTGAGGTTTTTCTATGTCATCTTGATATTTGGTTCTTAACATTTGGTATCAGAGCTCAAGGTCTTGGGGTTTCGCTGCTACATCTGACACACCTTGGAATTTTCACTATAAGTTTTTTCTACAATGTTTCAGAAGGAACACCTCTGAGGATATTTATTATACGGATCAAGGTATATCAGGTTCAAATTTCATCTCTTGAGGCATTATACTTTCGGAGATACAACTCGTGTAAGATAGGGTTATGGAATCATCCTGAATTTAGTCATCGCAAAATTTTCTCTATGAAATTTTTTCTATAACATTTTAGACCTGAAATCTGGCGGATATTCACATAAATTATTAAGGTATTTGTGATAAAAATGTCAGCTTCTAGGTCATCTTACATTTGTAGATACACCCTGTGGAATATAGGGTATCTAACTAGTCCTATTGACTAGTCTCAAGAAGGTGTTCCAGGTAAAACAATCATAAATTCTTCCTCGAGTATCCAAATTGAGTGAGACTAGTTGCATTGGATAGTGGTCAGTCTATAGTATTTCTAGTACAATTTTCAGAATTGTATATCAATTATTTTTTGTGGGGCACTCTGTTAAGAACCTGAATAGATCTACCAATATAATCACCACAAATACTGAATACACAATAGATCCACAAAGCAAGATAGAAGAAACCACACTTTATTATTACCAAACCCTTGAGGTAGGGCAACACCATACAATGGATCCTA
>ML785887.1:1778898-1809850 GCA_009831015.1 Picea engelmannii
CATTGAGGCCATCTGTAATGATATTTGTGAGGCTGTCTGTGAGGCCTTGTGCTAACACATCCAATCTAGCATCCACTTGGGCTTTGAATGATTCAAGAATTTCTTTCAAGGTTTGAGACAAAATAGCCATCTGAGCACCCTATTAACTCTTCGGTCCTGCAGCCGTCACGAAAAAATTCAAAAAATTGACCCAAGAAGTTTCGACAGAAAATCGCGGTTTTTTCTGGAAAAACCCTAAAAAACTGTTGAACTTAAAATGATCATAACTTCACTTCCCGGACTCCGTTTCGGCTGATTTTGTTTTTGAAATTGGGTGAAATTGTGAGAATAACTCAGATCTGTAATTTATTTGGGAAAATTCAGCCTCCAAATGCTACAGAAATAAAAATAAATCGCGTCGCCGTCCACAGAAAAAACCCTGAAAATTGCAGATTTTAAAACTTCAATATTTTGACCTTCTGAACTCCGTTTCGGACGATTTTTTTTTTCAAATTGGGTGTTTTTCTGAGAGGAACTCAGATATACAACACTTTTCTGCAAATTTTGCACATAAATGTACCAAAAACTTCAATAATGTCGCGGCCCTCTTTTTTCTGCTCCGAAAAAAAAATCTGCAAAAATAAAAATAGTTGCCCACAACTCCGGCCAAGGAAAGTGCTCTGATACCAATTGTTAAGATCCAAAGACTGAATACATAAAGCACCACAACAAATATAGAAGAACAATATAGAAAACCATAACTTTATTATACAAGTGAGATATCCTAGAAAGGAAAAAAATAAGCAAGTTGTGGGGAAGTTACCATAAATTCCACTTGGCACATCCAATTTTGATCAGACTTGTGGCATTGCAGAGAAGAAATATTAGAGAACTACACAAAATAAATTTTCATACCTAGAAGGGCCGAAATTGTGGAGATACAACAAAATAAATATTGTCTAGGAGAACCACCTCAAAATCAAGGTTTAAAGTGATACTTGGACAACATGCCACAAAAAAAGGGAACTTCTACACCAAATAAGCCTCCAGATAGTCCTACTTGGACTCTTGATGAAGGTGAAGAAATGCATAGGGACATAAATGATTTACAAAAGAAGATAGTAACAAAAGATGAACTACAAGGGATGATGGATTCAACTGAAGCTAAGTTGGATTCAATAATGGATACTAAAATGGATGGTTTAAAAAGGGAGATCATGGAAGGATTGAAAACTTTCCTAATAGAGAGGACACCTGAAAGTGAAAATGTATCCCATGAAATTCATGATGATGGCACAAGGAAGATAAATCAAGAATCGAGAAACTCTAACCTTGGGTTGAAGATCAACCACTTTCCTAAGATCGATATGAGGAAGTTTGATGGCAAGGACCCAATCCCATGGATACTTCAGATGGAGAAATTCTTTGATATCCATAATGTTTCACATACACAAAATGTACGAATTGCTTCTTTATATTTATAACCCAATCAATTTGTGTGGTATAGATGGATTTGTTCTCGCAAATCACTCGTCACTTGGACAATTTTCATGGAAGAAATGATAACACACTATGAGGATACAAGGAGCAATACCTTCTTTAGCCAATTGATAAATCTCAAGAAAAAGGGTTCAGCTATAGAGCACATTGAGAACTTCCAAAGATTGAATATAAAGGTAACAAATATTCCAGATGAGCACTTGATTGATGTATTCATAGGAACTTTAAGGGATAACATTCAACATGAGGTTCGCCTTTGGGAACCCAAATAATTGGAGAATACATTTAGGGTGGAAAAGAAATGTTGAAAGTAAAAATATGGCTATAGCTACTAGAAGGACCACTCCTAACATCTATCATGAGAATAATGTTCCTTATTCTAAAACAACTCAACCCACAAGGTTGACACCTCAACAATTGGAGGAAAGAAAAGAAAAAGGTTTATGCTTTAATTGTGACAACAAGTATAGTAAGGGACATAAGTGTGGTGAGAATAAATGATTCTACATAGATTGTGAAGAGGAAGAAGAATAAGAACAAGAACAAGAACCATCTCAAGATGAAAATGTAGAAGCAATTTCTTCTGAAGAGTTGACTCCCACGATATCGTGTAATGCATTGACTGGAATTGGAACTCCTGAAACTCTCAAGATTGAAGGATATATAAAAAAGAAAAAGGTAATAGTCCTAATTGATTATGGTAGTACTCATAATTTCATTCACTATAAATTATCCAAAGCTCTCAATTTCTTTGTATATCCAGCACCATAGTTTCAGGTAATGATTGTAGATGGAGAAACTATCAATTGCTCAGGAAAATGCAATAAGATCAATCTTACTATGGGGTAATATGCAATGAATAGTCCAATGATTGATATACCCATGGGTGGTGCTGATGTCGTACTAGGAGTCCAATGGTTACAATCATTAGGAACAATGGATTTTAATTTTCAAGAACTTTTCATGAAATTTTCATTGGAAGGAAAATAAATTGAGTTAAGAGGTATCACAAGGAAATCCAATAAGGCGATAAGCTCCAATGGCATGAAAACATTATTGAAAAAGGGGCATCAATGTGTAATTGCACAACTATGCTCACTAGATGTTCAAACATCTAAGCCAACTATTCCCCTAGATCTCCAAGGGATCATTGATAAGCATTCCAAATTATTTGAAGATATTCCCAAAGGTCTTCCACCCACTCGAAATCATGATCATGATATTCACCTAATTCCTAAGAGTGTTCCTCCTAACATCAGACCGTACATATACCCTTATTCCCAGAAGAGTGAAATTGAGCCTATGGTTGAAGAAATGTTAGAGGCTGTCATTATTAGACCTAGCCAAAGTTCTTACTCTGCACCGGTGGTAATGGTACTCAAGAAAGATGACTCATGGCGTATGTATATATATTATAGAGAGCTCCACAAGATCACTATTAAAGATAAGTTTCCCATTCCCATCATTGATGAAATTTTAGATGAACTACATGGAGCAATCTATTTCACAAAGTTGGATCTTCGTTTAGGGTATCATCATATTAGAATGAAGGAAGAAGATATCCCAAAAATAACATTCCGAACTCATGAAGGCCATTATAAATTTTTGGTCATGCCTTTTGGCCTTACAAATGCACCTTCCACATTCCAAGGGTTGATGAATTCCATTTTCAATTCCTTCCTTTGAAAATTTGTGTTAGTATTTTTTGATGATATGCTAATCTATAGAAAGTCTTGGGAGGATCATGTGTAACATGTTGACAAGGTGATACAACTACTAAAGGAGCAACAACTATATGCCAAACCATCCAAATGTTTCTTTGGGGTGAAGGATGTAGAGTATTTGGGTCATATTTGATCTCATGAAGGTGTCAAGGTAGACCCTAACAAGATTAAGGCCATGATGGACTGGCTGATTCCCAAAACATTGAAGAATATTAGAGTCAGACAGTTGGCTTAGGTTGATGGATAGTTGGTATGGATTGTTGGTTTTCATTGATGTCAACCATTGGAGAGTGATATTTTATATTGATTTCAACCCTTGGAGAAAGTCCGATAGCGAATTTCGGTAGCACAAAGGTTTGGGTAATGGACCCAAGTTTGTTTGATGGATAATGGTATGAGTTTTTGATATATTTGCAGGAAAGACTATTATAGATGGATAGTACATGTCATGCCATTTACAATGGTATGTAGAATGTCACATAACTCCTCACTGTTAGAGAGTTATGGCCATGTGAAGTTGGAGAACCCTCATGAGTCATCTAGAAGCCCCAAAAGGTCAAAGTAGTCAAAGTGGTTTAAGAGATTTTAGAAGGTAAATAATAAAGTGAAGTGATGAGTATAATATAAGTCGAAGTAAATAGAAAATAAATTATTTAAATAATAAAGTTAATGGAGAAATTACTAATTGGACAAGTGGTTAGAAGTTGTTTAACCCTAAAATAAGGAAAGTGGGTTAAGATGTGTAACACACCCACCTTTCTGAAGGAGCTTCTATAGTGTAAAGCCTTTAAATTTTTCATTTTTTTTTATCTCCCGCGCGAATAAGCAACAGGAGCAAGCCCCCGTCCATGTGACCACTACCCATGACCACAAGCCTAACTAAAAGGTGCTCCATGACTCCTATCGTCGGGTATTCACATAAGAGCCAACCTTGACTCACATGACTCCCGAACTAAGAGCCTAGCACAACGCTAGCTCTGTTCCTCAACCTCCATCCATGTGACCCTTTGTTATGACTCGGGGCCCAACCCTCAAGTGATTCGGGGACTTCGCGTATCGTGAAGGTGGAAATTATTCCATCTCCTTTCCTCGAAATCCTGAAATCCGAACTCCCGATGTCAGATCAATGATCCACAATATCCTGCGACCCAACGACTTAGATCGACTCTTCATGAACCGGGACTTCATGTTTCATGAAGATTGAGGGCCGCTCACCTTCCTTCTCCCGATCCTTGATATATCCTTGGAAAATCAACAGTCCCCATCCTCCCCTTGATCGACAGCTGTGATCAAATCGTGAACTCAGACTTCACAAGTTCTCACGATTCCTATATCTAATTTTTTGAGTTGCGATTCAACAAAATGTTGATCTCTTGCCACATGTCCCTTCACGATGGACGACTAGGATTGCTGTAGCTCCCAACTCCTCGGGTATTCACCTCTGCTCCTTGCAAATCTTCTGAGGTTTGAATCCTCAAACTCTCAGATCTGCTGCCACCTATGCTCTGATAATGGATGGTTCCAATTAACTTCGAAACTTTGGGACTTCGCAAAAGTCCACTCTCCTATGCACTTTTAAAGGGTTAGACCTCATGCACTTTCCTCTAGATCTCACGACTATGGTCCTCCGCGCATAGATCCAACGAACGAGATCTGTTATCTCCCTGTGCATGAACCTCAAACTCACAGATACAATGGTCGAGGAGGGTCCCAAAGGATCCATAGATCAACAGTCCACATTACGTCACGACTTCGGGTTTCAAAGGTTTTGGTCGTACCAACCCATAGCCTTCCCGATACATGAACTCAGAACTCATGGATCCGAGGTGCTAGAAGGGGTTAACTCCCATGATCCTTTTCATATCCAACGACCATGACAACCCTTGGCTCCTTTTGGACAGATCTCATTTGTCCGTCCTTCAGATAAGGAAAACCTTTCCCTTTCAGTATTTTCCTATCGCTATGTTTCCTGAGTTCTCACCTCGAACAAGTTAGGGACTTGGGTTTGGAAATTCACACGACATGGGGGTCAGGGGAGAGTATTCTCTTTAGACAAGTGGTTTTAGATCTACATGATATTTCCTATCTCGACCACTTTACGACTTATGCCCGGGAAGCCCTCCGGAGTGAAGTTGGGCATACAATTTATCAGTGGGAAGAATGAGTTCCCAAGGAGATGGTAACATACACATAACATAGCCATTTCACACAGAGATGTTCATATATATATATATATATATATATATATATATATATATATATATATATGTAAAACCCAAGAAATCATTCATCATTCTAACTCAACAATTAAGGCCAAGAAAAGACTTATCAGAATCAAACAATGTGAAGCGACTACTAGAAGGGGTGCCGTTTCCACCCAACCATAGGCTTAGTCACTCCAAATGAATTTACCACTATCCACCCCTGAGCTAGACCATGATGCTATGAAACACAACCTTTTCTTCTCGCTCAGCCACAATAGGGACAAAGGTTACTCTCCTCTTCCGCAGGATCTTGACAATAGTTTATACGATACCAAGCAAGGAGGACTAGCCTCATTTATCAGCTTGTATCATAACCTTCTCTTCCATTTCATGTGTCCAGAACGCTTAGTTTTTCCATTCTTCCTTGAATCCCTGAGGTTCACTTCCCATCTCTGCACTCTTCACAAACATGTTCTTCCCTCTTCCCACCACACCTTCCCTTCTCACCTCTTTTACCAGGGTCGCGTGTGGCTTGGATTTCTATTCAACGGTTAAGTATGGAAGCCTTACCGATGAGTGCTTACACACCCCATCCCTCATTAACTCTTGAGGAGATATTCCCACCCACTAGCCTGACTGTAATTCATTTATGGGTCAGAGGATGGTTCTGTCCATGAGCAATTAAATCCAGTAAGCACTGGTTTGGTGAAGGTTAACGCAACCATTCATGGTCCCCTTCACCCTATCTTTGTATAGCATTCATGGTCTTTCTAAGTACACCCCCCTTCCATTAGTCATGCAACACTTGTCCATTTTATTAGTAAATAGTTAGGTTCACATTCGTTTACCTTTCAAATAAAGTTCCATCGAATCAATATTCATACATATAAAGTTTGCCATAGTATTTTGGCCATTTATAGTTATATTTACAAACTGGGGGAAACAAGGTGTCACAATTCCCTCACTCCCCCTTAAAGGAACATCTTCCTCAATGTTCTATCTATTAACATGTCCTGTATGTATAGAAGTGAACAAAAATGGGTGTGCCTATCTCATGGTATCCTCCATTTCCCATGTGGCCTCATCTGGGCCAAAGTGTTTCCAATGCACCTTGACCTGTGCAATGGTTCGGTTCCTGAGTGGGGTTTCCTTCCTATCTAGTATACATTGAGGTCCTAGCAGGAATTCTCCCTCTGGTTCCACCTAGATCATAGACCAGTCAATTATATGATTAGAATCATGTACATATTTCTTCAACAATGAAACATGGAAAACATTATGTTCTTTTATTGCAGGAGGAAGTGCTAGCCTATAGGCTACAAGTCCCACTCTATCTAGAACTTCAAAAGGTCCAAAATACCAAGGTGCCAACTTGGCACAAGCTCCCATCCTCAGGGAACTCTTCTTAGGCCTAACTCTGAGATAGACATGGTCTCCCGTCTTGAATTCTCTGGGGGTTCTCTTTCTGTTGGCATAATTTTTCTGTCTATTCTGAGTGATTTTCAGATTTTTCTTTATCTGAATCACTTGTTGTTCCATTTATTTCAACGTTTCGGGTCCAATCGTAATTATGTTCATGGGATTACTCCAACTAACTGGAGTATTACACAGCCTACCATAGAGGGCTTTGAAAGGGATCATCTTTAGTGATTCTTGGTAGTCGTTGTTGTAGGCAAATTCCACTAGTGGCAGGTATTCTTCCCACTTTTTAGGTTGATGCATTACATGCATCCTTAGCATGTCTTCTAGTATTTGGTTCACTCTTTCTTTCTGTCCATCAGTTTGAGGATGATAGGCTGTGATAAACAATAATTTGGTCTCCAGGTTAGCCATTAAGGATTTCCAAAAGTTTGAAGTAAATTTTGTGTCTCTGTCAGAAACGATCTCCTTAGGCATGCCATGTAGTCTGAATATCTCCTTCATGAATATGTTGGCAATATATATTGCCTTGCAAGTCGATTTGACGGGACTAAAATGAGCGGACTTGCTCAATTTATCCACTACTACCATGATGACATCATTCTCCCTGGCTGATGTTGGTAATCTAGTGATTAAATCCATGGATATGGTCTCCCATTTCCATTCTGAGATTGGTAGAGGTTGTAATAATCCTGTTGGGTGTTGGTGTTCTGCCTTAACTTGCTGGCACTCTAGACATTTAACTAAATACTCAGCTATGTATTTCTTCAATCTGGGCCAATAGAATTGTTTCCTAGTGGTCGTGACCATCTTTTGATAGCTTGGATGGCCGGTGTATGGTCTCTTGTGAAATTCGTCCATTATGAACCTCTTATGGTTGTCACAACTTGGAATATATAGCCTGTTTCGGTAAGTCAACATACCTTCATCTAGCATTTGGTATCCTTCATACTTTAGCCCTGCGGGTTCTTTCTCTAGGTACGAGTTCATGGTCTGGAAGAATGCATCTATTTCTTGTGCATTCCTGACTCTTTCCCTGATATTCATCTCGCAGATGCTCACCGCGGTGAGGTGAATTGTTTTCATACTTCTGCTAAGGGCATAGACCACCTTATTTTCCTTTCCTTTGATATGTTTGATTTCAAAATAAAACTCCCTAAGGAGGGCCATCCACCTAGATTGTCTAGCATTGAGTTTTGGTTCATCAAACAGGTGCCGCAATCCACAATGGTCTGTCATAAGTACAAATTTCCTACCCAGGAGGTAATGCCTCCACATTTTGAAAGCGTTCATTATGGAAGTCAACTCTAGATCATGGGTCACATAGTTGACTTCATGTTTATTCAATTTTCGAGATTCATAGAGAAATACGCTTCCTTCTTGCATAAGGACTCCTTTGAGTCCTTCCTTGCAGGAATCTATGCACACAAGGAAGTCCTTATCGGGATCAATGATCTTCAGCATGGGTGCATAGGTCAGAAGGTGTTTTAGTAATCGAAACCTTTCTTCACATTCCAATGTCCAAATGAATTTAACCCCCTTCCTCTAGAGGGCAGTGATTGGACAACCAATCTTGGAAAACCCTTTTATAAACCTCCTATAGTATCCTACTAAACCCATAAAGGATCTGATATCCGAAACATCCTTTGGGGTAGGGAATTCCATGATGGATTTGATCTTGTCAGGGTCTACTGCTACCCCTTCTTTGGATTTGACATGGCCCAAGTAATGTATTTGTTTCTGGTAAAAGACACACTTGCTAAATTTGGCATAGAGATGATGCTCTCTTAGCACTTGAAGTACAAGCCCAAGATGTTCCTCATGTTCCTCTCTATTCTTGGAGTAGATTAAGATATCATCAATAAAAACCAATAAAAACTTGTCTAGGAATTTGCTGAGTACATTGTTCATCAAGCACATAAAGATGGCAGGGGCATTGGTTAATCCAAATGGTACTACCACAAATTCACAGTGACCATATCTTGTCCCGAAGGCGGTTTTGTGGATGTCTTCATCCTTGATTCAGACTTGATGGTATCCAGATCTCAATTCAATCTTTGAGAAAATGGTAGCAGCCCCCAATTGATTGAACAAGTCATCGATTCTGGGTAAGGGGTATTTGTTCTTTATGGTTACCTTATTGAGCTACCTATAATCTATGCACAATCAGAATTTACCATCTTTCTTCTTCATAAACAGGGCTGGTGCTCCCCATGGAGACACACTAGGCCAGATGTATCCTTTTTATATCATGTCCTTTAGCTATAGTTTGAGTTCAACTAGCTTAGGTGTACTCATCCTATAGGGGGTCCTAGATACTGTCACCTCTCCAGATGCAAGTTCTATTGAGAAGTCAATGTCCCTTCTCAGAGGTAGACCTGGTAACTCTTCTGGAAACAAATCTCTATACTCTCTTAGTATGGGGTGGTATTCTAGGCTTGGTCTGTCATCCTCTACAGATTCCAACACCTATATTGCATATAGAGGACACCCCTTTCTACAATAATTTTTCATTTGAAGGGATGATATTTGTCTCACTGAGACAAGCTTCTGAATCCCTTGGAGGGTTATCTTTCTCCCTTATTCATTTAAAAATTCTAAGGTTTTGTGGTAACAATCCAGCTTAGTTTTATAAGCAGCTAGTCAGTCCATACCAATCAGCAGGTCATACGATCCTAGGGAAAGTATGTTAACGTTAGCTTGGGTGGGAAATCTATCCATCATGAATTGGCAAGCTGGTATGAACTACACTATTTTTCTTTTGGTGCCAATGTCTAATTGTACCAACCATGACTTAGCATGTTTATGTGGCTGTAATTTACACTTATCAATAGCCTGAGGGGCCACATAACTCAAATTTGAACCAGGGTCAATTAAAATAGATACTAGATGGTTGGCGATCATACCTTCCATTTCCACCACTAAAGCTTGGTGGTCGACTTGTTTATTATCCATGGCTACATAAATTCGTGGCATACTCCTGTCCATGTCATTGATGGTGATAGATTCTTGGATGTTGTAAATTCTCCTACTATTCTGCTATCTGTGTGGACAACCCCTTAGTAGATGTTCTTCTCCACAACCCCATGTTATAAAAATATTTGCCTCACCATTGCTATCTTGCACAAAGGATCTGTTTCCATTTCCTTATGCAGACTTTTCATACCTTTTTTGATGAATCCAGAGCTAAGAATATACATTTTTGCACATATACGCTCCCTAACTACTATGCAAGATGCGTATACACTTATTATTGAGAGGACCTCTTTGCCTCTTTCTCATGAGCTTGCCTTTGATGGAGGATTGAAGTGGTGGGGACCCAGTTGGAAGGAACTTGGTTTCTTGGTTTCGAATCATGCTGACACAAAAGTCTGTAATGTTAACACTTCTGCTAATCAATTATTAATAGAAATACTCCTTTCCCGTCCTATTGGTATCTTGCAAATATACGATTATTATCCATGGGCATGTTTGTAATGTTTATTAATGGGTTATGCTATCTGATGTGCTAACCCCTTTCATATCATCACTATATACTTGCTTTTCTTGTTTGTTGAGAACTTCTCGCAGGTATAAAGCTTTGGGTCAAAGTGCTCAATGGTGGAACATCGTCAAACGTTGGATCGAGGTAGGCCTCTTTCTTATATTGCACATTAGTTTATATAGCATATGTTGGAATTGAGTTGATTTCTGCAGTCATACCTGTTTGTTGTGGTTTACCCTTGGCCATAGAGATTTTTTCCCTTGTAACAGAATTGGCGACTCCACTGGGGAGAGATCTTCCTTCTAAGGGTTGAAGTACTTTTTCTTCTTACATTGCTCTTTTTCCTTTGTGTTACTTGTTGTATCACTGCTTGACAGATCCTGTTCACTCCAAGTCTGAGTTTTCATCCTTTTACCCTTGCCTAGACTTGTTTTAAAGCATATACACCCCTTTTTCCCTGACAGCTGCGTATACATGCTTGCTGTCTCACTGCGAGAGGTGTATATACACTTTGTTCTCTTGAACAGTCACATATACCACTTCCCCTTGCTTGTTTGCTTGGTTGAGTGATTGCTGGGTAGGATTTAAAGATTGTTGAGCCTTCTAAGGTCTTTGTAGTGCCTGATGAGATTATATGGGATGACAAGAAGCTTGTTTGGAGTTGAATTTTTGGGCGTAGTCTTTCTCTTTGTTTTCTATTTTTAATTTGTGTTTGGTTTCTAGGCTGTTTTCTTGGCTGCCTTGTATTCTGCTTGAGTTACTGCTTTTATACACTGTAGAATTCATCTATCAATTTGCTTATCAGTCCATGCATTTTCTTTTTAGAATATTGAAAATACAAAAAAATAGGCATTTTGCATTGGTTGGCATTTTTGTCTTTGAATTTTTTCATTAACTTAGCACATGTAGCGAAAGATCGTATTTTAGTTCTGGATTGCAGATTTGAAATTGAAGACTGCACTGTTTTTATTAGCATATCATTCATTGAAAAGTTAAAGATAGACTTTGCATTATATCCATATTTATTTTCTGGTAGTCATAACACCATGAGTTTCACCTCCATACCTTTTTTGAGTAACCACGACCAATAAAATTTACGCTTTAAACAAAAATTGACTAGTCATGATTTTATTTTTAGGGTGCACAAACTGGCTTAGGATTTAGTGCCTTGGAATAGGATTTTGTTAGTAAACTTCTCCAAGGCAATTAAATCAACATATGTGTCTGAGACAGGGAGTTGAGAAGTCCATTGTATAATTGGTAATATTAGGAGGCTCCGCTCACACCGGAGTTAATCACGAGGTCGTGCGAAGTTAGTTGAAGGGATAACCCCTGGATACTCACCTAGCGTTAGAGATATTTTTGTGGATTTATTTGTATTTGGGGATCTTGCTAGTGCCCATACCTCTATGAGAGGCACTGCTTTTAAGGTTTCAGGCTTTGCTACCCTGCCCATACGATGATACAGACTTACGAATGCTCTCCTGTGCATTGGTTATATAATGGTTTATTAGTTGCTTGACTTAGGTATCTCATAGGTTACTTGCAGGGGTTATTCTACTTGTACCCTGAGTCAGATAAGGGTCGGACAACACACAACCTTTATGGAGGATTACCTCTCTGGGGGGATCTGATCGACTAGTTGTCAAGCCCATGAGGGCCCTTATAACTGATTCTGTTACCTCCAAACTTTAGCAAGGAGTATCAGTTCCCTCTTGGATGAGACATACCTTCTTTAGTGAGGGAGGCCACTCAACCACTTTAGCCCGTTTGCATGCATATTGTCCGTTTGAATTTTTGGTATGCTCTTTGACTACTAGTTGGCCATAGGATATATTTCTATTTGTGGACAAGTCATAAGTCATCATGGAGTTAGACCAACTTCCTCGCAGGTCTCGTCGGTTGTTACAGTTACCATCGTTTTTTGACTCCTTGCCTTCTAAAAGGCATAGAGTTATCAGTAGTGGTACATACACATCCAATTTTCAGACTTGTGATCCTACAAGGATGAGTACCGAGTCTAGTATTCAGAACACTGGAAGTTCCTTGACTCCCAATCCCACTATAATTAATGACACTCCTTCGACACCTGCAGCCGCTACAGTTGCAGTGCCGGAGGCTTACACCGGTACTATGGCTCAGCCTGTAGTTAATGCTTCATCTCTTGCCTTGAACCCTTTTGGAGGTTTTGGCCACTCACCGAGTTACAATGTTCAGACCATCCCCATGGATTCTAGTCCGTTTTCTTATGGTATTCCTAACTTCACCTCACAGTTTTCAACTTCCATCCCAACTGCTGTCCATAATGCTAGCCTTGGACTTGGGGGAACTACACCTCCTTACACTCCTTCCTTGTTTGGTGGTTCTCATATTCCCCAAGAGAATCCTAATGTAGGGAGTGTCTCTATTCTTAATCCCAGGTCTAATCCTTCTACGGCTGGATGGAACAACACAGATGGCGGACAAGTTTCACCCTATATTCCTATCCCCTTGGTGCCGATTCCAACCAATACTTTTGGCATGATGAATCCACTTCAATCCTCTGGGTTCCCACCTGGAGGAGGTCAGTCTTACACTTTGGACACCCCCCAACATAGATCTAATCCAGTTGGGGGCAGTTTTAACAGCCCCCATCTTGGATCTAATCCAATTGGGGGCAATTTTCATAACCCTTATTAGAACACTCCTGCTGGAATGATGCCCAATCCATATTTTACGAATCATCCTAGAGGAGGGTCTTATAATTCCGAACAAGGTTTTGGTCCTCACTAGAATCCTGGATGGAACATAGTTCCTAACAGACATTCTTTTGCAGGAGGATGGGGTCAGGGGTCGCAACCCCATATTCCCTTTCTGGCCCATCTTAATCTGCCAGATTTGTCTAAACTAATGAATGAACCGGTGAGTCATGACCCCTCATGGCCCCCTATCCCTACCAAACTTCCATCAGACATTCCAAAGTTTGAAGGTAAGAATGGAGAAGACCCTGGTGATCACGTCACTACTTTTCACCTTTGGTGCTCATCGAATTCGCTGAACCATGATTCTACCAGTTTATGATTGTTTCAGCACACTCTCATTGGAGTGGCGTCACAATGGCACATTGAGCTACCTAGGGGGACATATGGGTCATTCCATCAGTTGGTGCTAGCCTTTCTCAATCACTTTCAACTACCCATTCGTTATGATGCTGGCCTTGAACGTTTGTCAACTTTACGCCAGAATACCAACACTCACATCTCGGACCATATCCAGGAATGGCGTAGGCGAAGGCAGTTGGTTAAGACTCCTATACCCCTAGCCTTTCTTTTAGAATGGTTCCTAAAGTATTTACACGCTCCTATTTCAAAGGACATTGCTACTTCCAGGGTATTCAGCGAGGAAGAATCTATCCTTAGAGCCCAACAATTTGATTTGATATATGCTCAGTCTAGGATGTTATACCACCTTCTTCTAGATGCACCATGAACAAATCATGATCCTAGACAAACTCTTGGACCTCATGCCGATGTCATTGTAGGGTCTACCAATGTAAAATCCATAGACTCAGCAACGAAGTCTGCTAGAGGGCCAACCTCATCTGGATCCTCCAAACCCACCCAATCGGTGAATGTACATTCTGTGAAATCGTCGAAGAACCCAAATGATAACCAACAACCAGATGGGAATAAAAAGAAAGGTCGAAATGGGTGGGAAGAATAAAAATAATAAACCCAAGGAAAAAGATAATAATGGTAAACATAATGATAATGATGGAGAGGGTAGGAAAGAGAAGCGTAAGGTGAAGTTTCCTTGTAAACTTTGTACCGATGACCACCTTACCCACTTGTGCCCCAAACTTGTGGAGGCTGTGAGTATTTTAAATCTACCACCTGCTGTGCTGACAAATCCATTCCTACACAACCAACACTTAGCCTCGAGTTCTTCGAGTGCCGAAAATGCTCTTGGTGGAAGTCAAAACTCACTGTTGCAAGATGGCAATCATGTTTGCATCAATATGGTAGACGCAAAAATTGATATAGCCACCTTCTCTTGAGATTATAGCTCTTCAAAAGCTAGTACTAGCCTAGAAGCTCCTCCTCCACCCCCGGAGATGAATTTACAGATCGAGAAACCAGAGCCACCGCCTCATATTCTGAAAGGAGTACTCAAGCACTCTACCCATAACCCTAATGCTAGAGCCGCCCAAAACTATTCTATTGTTGAAGATTTGGGCCAAACCCCTTATGCGATGTCAGATTTGGAGGTACTCCAGACGTGTCCATCATAGAGGAATGCCTTACTCTCTGCCTTAGGATCTCTAGAGCCTAGTGGCTCAAAATTCATCAAGTTTGATGTCATGGACGTGAAGCCTCGCTTACCCTACCATGTGGCTTTTCAAATCCACGTGGAGTATTCCAAGTATACTATCAAACGAGTAGTCCTTGATGAAGGTGCTGCCACTTGCATGATGTCCCTGGTATTTTGGAAATCTATCAGTTCTCCGACCCTTTCTAAGTTGTCAAACATGTTGACTACATTTGACGGTCATTCCTTCTGCCCTCATGGTATTCTCCCCGCCTTTCCGGTCCAGTTGGGTGGGAAGACGATAGAGGTGGAAGTAGAGGTAGTTGATGCACCTCTCAATTATAACTTATTACTAGGTCAAAATTGGACCTATGCTATGGTCATTGTCATATCATCCATTTTTTGCGTGCTTTGTTTTCCTCATCAGGGAGAGATCGTGACGTTCGACCAATTATCCTTTGTGCACTCTAGTCCTAATGCATCTGTTGGACCGTTGATCCCTTTGATAGACAATTCTCAGCCGACACATGAGAATATCAGTGTTATAATGTATTCTTCCCTCATGGGTACTTTCAATTTCTCAACACCGATTCACCACATTTACGCCATGTCTAGTAGGCCCGCTTCAGCAGAGAGGTCCATTCCTTTCCACACTTCCTATTTTGGTGATCCTTGGACCTTACCTTCTTTGAATTTGTCAATTGAAGGTCAGTCACATGCTGGCATGGCTATGCCACTATCGGCAACAAATATTGAGTATCAAGCTATCCTCGACTCTTCCGTTGATCCCAATCCTGTTACCTCGCAGATGGACGAGGAGGATCTCATTCCTAGGCCTATATGGGACACTTCATTATCTTGTTCACATGATTGATTAGATGAGACTTTGCCTTTGGAGGAAGTCATCCTCGAAGCCATGAATGTTTCCAAGAGACCTTGGGACAATATGCATCATCGATCTTATTTTCTTTCAAGTCTTGAAAGAATTGAGAAAGATGATTTTCGTTCTACCTTGAGTGAGATAGTCGGTCACGCCGTAGTTCCACTTGATACGCATGGCATTTATGCTGAAGGAAATATGGAGAGTATTTCTCCTACTGTCTCGATCGATATCTCTCGTACCCCTAGCAAAATTGAGAACGTAAATATAGGTGCGGATTGTTCACCAGAAGAGATTCTGATCTACACCAACCTCTTCAAAATTTTTGGAGATATGTTCGCTTGGTCATATGAAGAGATGCCAAGGATCAATCCTCGCATTGTCGAACATAAAATTATAACTTATCCATATGCTAAACCTATTCGACAACATCTTAGAGCTATTAATCCTAGGAAGGCCCCTGTTATTAAGGAAGAGGTGGAGAAGCTACTTAACGCTGACTTTGTCTACCTAGTTCCCTTGATCGAATGGGTATCCAACCTTGTTCCTGTGAATAAAACACAAGGAAACATCCATGTGTGTATGGACTTTCATGACCTGAACAAATCTTGTCCTAAAGATAACTTCCCCATGCCTTTCATTGATCAGATTCTTGATGAGTGTGCAGGAAGCGAAATATTTTCCTTTATGAATGGATTTTTAGGATATAATCAAATCCAGATCAAACCTAAGGACCAACACAAGATGATATTTATATTTCCTTGGGGTACTTTTGCATACGAGAAAATGCCTTTCGGCCTGAAAAATGCCAGAGCAACCTTCCAATGCGCCATGACTTTCACTTTTCACGATCTCAAGCATATAGTCGAAGCTTACCTCGATGATATTGCTGCTCACTCTTGCAAGAGAGAGGATCATGTCACGCACCTTCGGCTGGTTTTTGAAAGATGTCGTTACTATAGAATCTGGTTAAACCCTCACAAATGCATCTTTTGCGTTAGGTCTGGCCGTCTCTTAGGATTTTTAGTTTCCAAGATTGGGATCATGGTAGATCCTCTTAAGGTTGACGTAGTACTTCAATTTCCTCCCCTGCGCACGATTAAATAACTTCAAGGTTTACAGGGGAAAGCTAACTTTCTGCATTGATTTATAGTGAATTATGCCAATATCACTAAGGGTTTCATGCGCCTATTGAAGAAAGACACCCCTTTTATCTGGGACGAGCGAGCCAGGAGTCTTTTGATGCCTTGAATAAATCCTTGGTATCGACTCCTCTACTGAAATCTCCTTATTACAGTAGAGATTACTTGTTATATATTGACACGTCCCAAGAGACGATTGGTATGATTCTAGTTCAGGTGGACGGTGAGCTCCATGAGCATGCCATCTACTATCTCAGTCGAAATTTAGTCGGTCCTGAGCTTAATTACTCTCACATCGAAAAGATAGTTTTGGCTATCATTCATGCAGTCCAACGTTTATGACACTATATATTAATTTGCAAAACTACTGTAGTCATTGATGTTAATCCATTTCAATAAGTCCTCACTAGGCGTATCATATGCAGGAAATATAATAAATGGATTATCATCTTGCAAGAATTTGATCTCGACTTTGCTTCAGCCAAGTCTAAGAAGTCACTAGTTTTTGAAAAGTTAATATCCAATTTCCCATGATTAGACGAGGGCGTTATCCATGTCGACTTGTTTGTAGGCGAACACATTTTCCTTGTCTTGTCGTCTGACCCCTGGTATGGAAACATTGTTTTATATCTTCAAACCTTGAAGTTCTCTTAGCATCTCTCACGAGATCATTGACAATGAGTTAGATACCAAGCCAAGAAGTATACCATCATCGGAGACACTTTGTATCGCCAAGGAATAGATAGTATCTTACATCATTTCTTAACTCACAAGGAAGCTGAGTTAGTCCTAAATGACTGCCACAAAGGGGCTTGTGGTGGTCACCTATCTGGGCTTGTGACAGCCCAAAAAATCCTACGAGCTGGTTACTTCTGGCCCACCATCTTTAAATATTGCATTGAATTGATTAAGAAGTGTCACCCCTGCCAGGTGTTCACTCAGAAAATGCACTCACACCCAACCCCTCTTCACCCAATCATTACCGTTGGTCCCTTCACCAAGTGGGGGGGTAGATTTCATCGATTGCAACCCAACTTTGGCTGGGGGACATCAACACATCATCATGGCTGTCGACTACTTTACCAAGTGGGTTGAAGCCATGAATACTATAAAATCCAATGGGAAGACTACAACCTTCTTTGTTTTCAACCAAATTATCACCCAGTTCGGTATCTCGAGTGAGATTGTCACTGATCATGGCAGTTACTTTCAAAATGAAATGATGGTAGAACTAGCATCGAAGATGGGGTTTAAACATGGTCACTCATCTCCTTATTACCCCCAGGAAAATGGACAAGTAGAGGCCGCCAACAAGTCTCTCAAGACCATTTTGCAAAAAACTGTCAGTCAGAGTAATTCCAGTTGGCACATCATGATGTATCCCGTGCTTTGGGCATACCGAACCTCAGTTAAGACTGCCACCAGTTTTTCCCCTTTTCAGTTAGTGCATGGTGTGGAGTCGATACTTCTTGTTGAATGTGAAATCCCTTCTCTCAAGTTGGAAGTCAAGCTCCTACCTGACACTTCAGATTTAGAGCAACGCCTGATGAACCTAGAGAGTCTTGACGAGAAGTGTCGAGACACCTTTATGGCTATCGGCAAACAAAAAACATGTCAATATTCAATACAACAAGTCTGTCTGTCCTCGGTTGTATACCGAGGGTGAACTGGTCCTTTTGTATGACCAAGCTAAAGAACCGCTAGGGGCAGGCAAGTTTAAACCCATGTGGCATGGTCCTTATATCGTGCGACGTGTTCTAGAAAAAGGAGCCTATGAATTGGTGTTTCAAGATTAATCCGTAAGTGCAGACACAAACCGATCTCCCTAGATCCACCCGGATCTAGAACAAAACAGGACAGAATAATACACTTTCTCTAGATCTAGCCTATTGAATGAACTAAGAGATAAGGATCATAGACATACCTTATGAACGCTTTCCTTAGATATATGTTGTTCCAAGATTCTCTCCAATTCTCTTGTCCCATTCAGATCACAACAGTACAAACCAATCGAAGTAAAGACAGATTAAGATATTCAATAGCTAGTCTATACATATGATCAAGGAGTTATGTAATAAAGTGACATCATCTTTATGGGAAAGGGACATATTACTGTATTGAATTAATTAAAAGTGAAACTTACAACCTGAGCCTTGATGTCGTAGGTCTCCTTTCGATGGCTCCTATCTCTGACACACACACTTGCTCATGCATGAAGAAAATCAACCACTTTTGATGACCTTGCTGTTGTCTCTAGCTGTTGTAGCATCAGTCCTTCATACAGGCTTTCAATAGTTCTCCAATCAATCTCTTTCTAGCTTGCTTCTAACCTTTTCCATAAGAATTCCCCTCAATATATAGGAGAATATAGATTAGTTACTTGGATAGGAATGATCCCAAGATATCTGGAATGCCATCACCTGAACAACCATTCGAAGCCAACTCATGTTTCTAGAAGATTCCCTTCTAGAAGATTCGAGATTTTTATCTTTTTCCTTCCTTTGGAACATGTTCGCACCCTGACAGTTAGGTACAGTGCGAACCCTTCACACCCTAGCTTAATGCAGCCTGCGAGAATTAGGCATTCTCACAGGCAGATATATAGGTAGCCTGCGAACATCCCTTAAAAGCATGATTTCTGGAAGCAGACAAATGTAACTTTTCTCAGGAAAGTGTTCTTAGTGAAGAGCTTGATTTTCCATCATCATAACATCATCATGATGACCAAAATTGCAGATAACAGAATGCCCCCCAAAGTCTAAGAGCGGAACCAGTGACGGTCGATAGACTTTGTAAGCTGCATGTGTGTGTCAAGAACCAAGAGCGCATCTAATCGGAAACCTGCAAACATCCAAGCATCGGCAGAATATCATATGTATCCCTTCTAAGGTAGGCATTCCCATACTCAGATCATAGACTGATGACATCATAAACAAAGGTCATGGCCACCAATCATACACTGTGGATCCATGCCGCCACAATATAGCATAGCCACCTGAATACACTGTGGATCTATGTGACAAATTTTCAATCAAGACGACATAGCCACGAAACATACACAGTGGATCTATGTGTCGCAAATCATACATACTCCATCGCAACCTGGATCACTTAAGACAATATCCAGGGTCTTCAATCTCATCGCCCAAAGTACGAATCTAACCATGTGATTACATTTTTCGAAGTCGAACATGGTAGAAACCACTTGATTACTGGTCATTGATGTAACCGTTAACAAGTGCGAGGGAAATCACCATTAATGTCAATGACTCCCAAGGTACCAAAGTACAATCCATCGACTGTGAATAAATGAGTTGATGTCGAACACTCAGTGGAATCTTTCGATCAGGGGTCAATGATGTAAACCCACTGTCGAAAGCGAGGAAACTTGCCATTGAGGCATGCAAGCTCCAAGGTACTGAATGATTTCTAAGTCTTAATTCCAGATAATGTGCTGATGTTGATGGAACAAGACTTGTCACAGGAGGGCCTTGATGTATCCCCCATCAATGAAACAAAATGAGTAACAGAGTTTGAAAGTGAAACAGAGCATGTAGCAATTGAACTTTAGACACAGGGAAGGCCGACACAAAGAGAATGGATAACTGTAGATGGCCGACTCAAATAGAGGTTTCAGACGAACTTCTCTTGAACATATGAACGACACGACCAATGATTTGGTAGCATTGACTCAAAGATGACACATAAAAATACCTTGATATCAAATCGAATGAGAGACAAATGGATTACCCAAACCGACTTCGGATGATGAATAGGGGGTGTCATGTTCAAGAGCGACGACACTTACTGCCAATTAATACAAACATGAAACATATCCCTTTCCCAAATTTTCCCCCACCATTTCTGGCAAGTACCTCTTTATTTTTACGCAAGCTTGAAGAGGATCACATATGCTTGTCGATATAAGCTCATCCTTCGGACGAGTCCCTCAGAGTATTTTTAACCAACCCTAGGAAGGAGTGGTTCGGTCCCATTACGGGTCTGTCAATGTTTGTTTAACGAGTCCAGAGATAGTAAACTTGAAGGTTTTTCAAGATTATAGAGTTTGGAAAAACACTTAAAAGAGAACTCTCTCAGTTCCTTTTTCGTACAATAGTCCAACGAGACCGAAAAAGGGTTAAACTATCGCTCGAAGGACGCATACTTCAAATACTTTAACGAGCATGAAAATAGCAAGATTGCTCGGCAATCTTTTCATGTTTAGAGAGTCTGAAAAGAGCTTAAAGTTAACTCCAGGGGGGTTCCTTTTTCGTGTAACCACAGCGATCCCGGAAAAGAGATAAAACAACGCTCGATCACGTTCTCATGTTTTTTGCAAGCGCAAGAACGGATAAAAGGCGCTCGAGGTTTTATGTCAAAACCATAGAAAACAATCAAAATCACACCACACCGTAAATGTTTTGTCCATAATCATCCATATTTTTTACCTGCAAGTCATTTCACTCATTTCCATATTAGTAATTAGGGTTAAATAATGAATAAACATAAAAAACCCACTTTTGATATAGTAAAAAGTAATTAAAAAGAGTGAATAACCAAAATTACCATACCATTTCACACTTTTACCATTTGAGTCCAAAAAACCCTCATTTACCCTCTACCTTCAGTGTTGATTTATGGGAGCTTCGGGCGATCATTCCACGAGCCGTCTGCGACATTTTGGTAAGCTCTCCATTCTTTATCTTTTCATGGTTCAAATTTATGATTTCTTTGGTTAAAAGTCAAGTTTTAAGTCAATTTTTTAAACCCTATGTGTGTAGAGGAATTCTCGCAGGCTGCCCATACGGGACCTACGAGAATGCCTCATTCTCGCAGGTGGGCCTAAGGCAGCCTGCGAGAAGTTCGCACTGCGTGCCATAGGTCACCTGCGAACAACACAAAGTTTAAAAATTTATGCAACGTTTAGCCAAAAGAAAGAATTTTTCCATGTTTAAGATCATTAACCATCTTCATATGTTTCTCATGCAGGTTAATAGCCATCATCATGGTGCTTGAATGGTGAGAACGGGAACACGAGGAAGATAATACAAATGCCGAAAATCACCCTCCGACCATTGCTGCCTTAAGAAATTGCGGTCTCTTGAAATATTTCCGCATCCCGGGCATGAGAGCCCAAGTTCGGTTATTGGAATACTTAGTCCGGATGTGGGATCCGGACCAACAAGTTTTTAATGTCGGAGCTCACACATTAACTATCGACATTAAGGATATATATTTCTTAACCGGTTTATCCAGGTGAGGGTCCTATGTCAGTTTGACCGGTAGTAGAAGGGGGGGTTTAAAAATGAGTGAGTATTGCAACCAGTACTGCGTGCTTGAGGCTGAACGACAGAAAGGGAAAGTGGCCATTTGGGGGGTGACTGATTTGACTCTCCGCACCATTCTCTTTACCATTGCTCAGATGGTGGGAAGTGTTGCTCCACATATGGCTCTGCAAAGATATTTTCAGTATGCCATCGAGTGTACTGAGCCCCAGGTATTCAACTGGGCTGATGTAGTTTTACGCAGTCTCAAAAAACAGTTGACTAAGTGCAGGCGTGGAGATATGAAACAGTTCGGATATGGATCTTTGTTAGTGTCCTTCTTCTGTAAAAGGGTCCCTGTGTTTAGAATTAAGGTTGAGTGGCACTTTCCGGGTCCCAGGGATCCATGGATGTTATGATGGTGTCGACTCATGGCCCGGCATGTGGCAGGGCCTATCGTCAGGTATGACGATACCTTCTTCGACTGGCTTCAAGGCCAGGTGTTGATGGTAGAAGATTATGCATATGCCGGCTTAGATTTCCATGGTGATCCTGACCTAGCATTGCCTGAGGATGCACAGTGGGGAGACCTCGGTAAGAAGTACACCAATTTTAATCTTTTAAATGTTTTTTTTTTTTTATATTTTTAACATATTTAAATGTTTTTTGTTTTATAGATTTACCCAAAGACTAACGTCAAATACTTTTTGATAACACAGATGTTGGACCATATCGACCTGCTGGTAGTTCTCCTATCCAACGATGAGGAGAGGAAGTGGTAGCAGTTCCACAGTACGCCGAGGATTACTTGACGGTGGAGCAGAATTTAGAGGGCCTTATGGCAGATGTTCCAGATATGGCTCTGGAAGAGATTCCAAGATGCGATCAGCGTCACACTGTGGGAGTTTCTGCATCTATGGGTCGACTGCTCCGCAGAGTTGCTAGGACATTAGTGTGTTATTGTGAACATCATCCGTGACGTCCTTATGTAGAAGCCATGAGCTTCAGTTTTTGATATTTTGGTCTTCGGACAAACATTTTGTAAAAACAAACTTTGATCGTTATATATATATATATATATATATATATATATATACACGACTTCTACTGGCTTACTTTACATTGTGTACAATTTAATGTGTTTGATTTATAAATGATTTAAATGCCTGTCCAATACATAATTAGCTAAATCATTTGTCAATGTATTAAGACATTTAGGAATGTGTTGATATTCAATGTGATCAAAGTACCGTTCCAAGAGGCGAATCCGCAAATATACCCTTAATAGAGTAGGACTTCAAATAGAATATATATTACTAAGCTGTAGTACTACCAGCTGCGAGTCAAGTCGGACAACCAAATGACGAATTTCAAGAGAGATAGCATCAACCAATAATTAAACAACGGTGCTATATTCTGCTATGTTGTTGGTTGCTCGGCCAAGACATATACCTCGTAGAGATATGAGTTCGTTTTTCGGGGCGTAGATTGCCCATGCAGCGGAAGCTAGGTTCCGAGTACTACGGCTATCTCCATCAGCGAAGCCAATATAAGGAAGCAAATACTCTGACATCTGGCAACCAAACACAGCGTCATGTAAGGGCAGAGACCAGATAACGTCAAAAGCAAAACTAAAGTAACACACACACGCAGTATGATACATAAAATACAAGTACTCATGCACAAATAACTTATGCATAGTACTTCTTTAAGTACAACCCATTCCTGGGTTCACTCAAAGGTACACCATCATAATCAACTAGCTCATACGCTCCTTTTTCCAAAACTTTGCTAACAATGTAGGGACCACGCAACATAGGTTCAAATTTCCCGGCTCCTAGGACATCTTTATCCTGTTCATACAGAAGAACAACATCACCTTCAGAGAAAACATAAGGCTTGACATGCTTGTCATATTGTGCCTTAACGCGTTTCTTTTGGGCTTCTATTACTAAAGTGGCATCACGTCGGGTCTCGTCTAATTGCATCAAATACAACAGACGTTCCTCTTCGGCAGAGGTGTTGGGTAAGAGTTCTACCACTAGTTTCAAAGATGGTATTTCACATTCTATTGGTAGAATGGCTTCCATGCCATAAACTAATTGAAAGGGCGTAAATACCATAGCGGATTTAACAGATGTCCGATATGCCCACAATGCCGAAAACAACATCGTGTGCCAGCTGGTTTTATGTATTCCTATCATCCATCAAATCATAGTTATGAGAACCTTATTGATTGCTTCAACCTGGCCATTAGCCTGCAGATAATAGGGTGTTGAGCTATCATGACGAAGGCCCAACTTCTCTGTAAGTTCTGACATCATATAATTCCTAAAATGACTACCATGATCGGTAATGATAGCTTGAGGGACACCAAAATGAGTGATGACATGGTTGAAAAGAAATAGCGTTGCAGTCTTCCCAGTATTATCGAATGTCGGCATTGCCTCGGCCCACTTTGTAAAATAATCAACGGCTACAATAATATAACCATGCCCCCCGACCGAGTGAGGGTGACATGTCATGAAATCAATGCCCCATTTAGCAAAAGGACCTACTGAGACTACAGGATGAAGGGGAGCAGGATGCGACCGAATCTTTTATTGATAGGTCTGGCAGGCATGACACTTCTGAACAACAGTAATGTAGTCGTTGAACAAAGAAGGCCAAAAGTATCCTACACGTAAGATCTTCTGGGCAGTAGAATACCCAGACATATGACTGCCACATGCTCCTGAATGGCAGTCATTCAAAGCTTTCTCAGCCTCGTCAAAATTCAAACAATGCCGAAAGACAGAGTCAATGCCTCGACGGTAAAGAGTATCACCAAGGATAATGTACTGGCGAGCCTGATAACGTATACGATGTCGTTCATTACTGGACAAAGCAGGCTAGAAAGTTTGAGTTTGGAGATATATAATGATATCTCCGTACCAAATATCGTCAGTAATGATAAGGAAAAGTGACTCGTTAGGTAACGAATCAACTGCTACATTTTCCGTGGCAGAGTGGGGAAAATCACAAATTAACTCAGCGAAAACTAAGGATTTCTTCGACGTGGCACGATCGAATTCCAAGTCGAACTCCTGGAGAATGACAATCCACTTGGAGTACTTACCCCCCAGCAATTGATGTGTCAATATATGTTGCATGGGGTTACAATGCGAAATCACTGTAGTTTTTCTGGAGAGAATATAATGACGAAAACGTTGAACTGCTTGAACATCAGCCAAGGCTAGTTTCTCAACATGTTGGTACTTGACTTCTGTTGATGATAGACTTCTACTCAAGTAATAGATAACATGTTCATCATGGTTATCATCCTCTTGAATGAGGACCATGCCGATATTATACTCGGAAGCAGCTAGATAAAGAAAGTAATCTCGACTATAATCAGGAGGGAAAAGAAGAGGAGATTTTGTGAGGGAAAACTTCAAATCTTTGAAAGTGTTGTTGGCAACTTTATCCCAAACAAACTCTGAACCTTTATTTAAAAGACATGTGAAACCACGAGTAATCTCGGAGTAATTCAGGATGAAACAACGAAGAAAGTTTGCTTTCCCCTGCAAACTTTGTAACTGGCGCAGTGAAGAAGGAGGAGGGAGATTAAGAATCACCTCAACCTTAATAGGATCTACCCGGATCCCTTGACGTGAAACAATGAAACCGAGGAGACGACCAGAATCTACGCAGAAGACGCATTTATGAGGGTTTAGACGAATGTGATAGAACCGAAAATGGACGAAAATTGCTCGGAGATGATTAGGGTGATCGACTCGGCGTAAAGAATGAGCTGGCAAATCGTCCAAATAAGGCTGAACGATATGCTTTATATCGTGAAAAGCATAAGACATAGAACGCTGAAACGTAGCACCTGCGTTCTTAAGACCGAAGGGAAGTTTTCTGTAGGCGAAAGTACCCCAAGGAAAAATAAAAGAAATTTTATGTTGGTCCTCAGGAGCGATGTTAATCTGATTATAGCCGGAAAATCCATCCATGAGGGAAAATATTTCAATACCGGCACAGTCATCGACGATCTGATCGATGAAGGGGGTCAGAAAGTTGTCCTTTGGACAGGCTTTGTTAATATCCTGATAATCGACGCAAAAACGTATACTACCACCTTTATTATCAATCAGTACAGGGTTGGAAACCCATTCTGTCAGAGCCACGGGGTAAATAAAACTGGCTTTGAGAAGTTTTTCAACTTCGAGTTTAATGGCTGCCGCTTTACGTGGATGGACAGGACGGAGGCGCTACCGTACTGGTTTAGCTCCAGGGTACATTTTGATCTCATGCACAACGATAGATGGGTCGATACCTGGCATCTCTTCGTAACTCCAGGCAAAAATATCACGAAATTCCTTGAACAAAGAAGTATAGGTAACAATTTCCTCTGGAGAACACGAAGCTCCAATGTGAACATTTTCAACTATCCCAGGTTTAACTGAAATATCAATGGGTATTGTGGGAGAAATATTACTGAGGTTCCCTTCCACAAACACATCACGTGTAGATCCAGGAACGATCATTATGACAACAACGGTCGACGAAGTCGAAATCCGCTGGTAATTCTCGAGAGTGTGTTGTTCCAGAAACAGTATGGAACGATGATGCCCATCATCCCACGGTGTATCATCCATGACGGACATGATCATCTCATCAGTGGGAAAGATAACATGGAAAGGATCAGGAGACAACTCCTCCGGAGAGGGTGTATAAGGTGTTGCCGATTGAATCGCATGATAAGCAGACTCAACCGGGCTTAACGGCATGACGTCGCCGAAATGAGAATGATCGCCGGGATCAGGGACTATCCAAGGGTCAAAAGACACTGGAATCTCATGAGGCACGAAGAATATCATATTAATCGAAGCAATTGATGGGCGTAGAATATCGGGTGGTGGTGGTATGGGAAAAGTACCCATTAACAAAGAGTCTTTTAAAATATCGACTCCAACATTCTCGTAACCCGGTGGGGTTTTAGCTATAAACGACACATTTCCAGTGCGAGTATCGGAATTAAAGAAGGCAAGTTGATCAACTGTAACAACTTTTCCCTGGTGAGGAAATCGTACGACACGGAAAAGTGTTGACACAACAATGTGCATGGAATCTACCCAGCTACGACTAAGAAGAAGATTATAATCTAAGGGAGCATCGAAAACTTCCACTTCAACTTGGACGGTCTTACCTTCTAGAGTGATAGGCAATGAGGAAAGAACGCCGTAAGGCTTAAAACCAGAGCCATTAAAGGCTTTTAGCATATTTTTTGATTCCATTAAAGGAGGAGAGCCAATGGCTTTCCAACAAGTAAGAGACATTACACACGTAGAGCCCCCCTCATCAACAACCGTCCGACAAATGCTCTTGTCAGCGACAATAACTTGTATCTGAAAAGCAAGTTGAGGGGGTAACCTTGGAACATGTTCGTCCAAGTCAAAGACTATCAAATTTGAATCTGTAGGATCAATTCCACCTATAGCTTTCAATAGAGCCCTTCGTTGCGCAGGACAAGACTGAAGGACTTCAAGGGCAGACATCGCTGAAGGTGCTTGGGCCAGATATTCCACAATACTGTAGTTATGGGCCGCACGAGCATGAGGATTGAAATCCGACTTGCGAACAACACCTTTAGGGGGTCGTAGGACTGTATCAAGACTCGGTCATTCGATATGAAGAGGACCGTTCGTAGGTGGATTCGGCGGAGAGGCTTGTACCAGATCAGGAGGTAAATCGTCAACCTTCTCCTTAGAAGGAGTATAGTCTTTAGCTCTAGTTGCGATTGCAACGTCATTCTTCTTAGAATCACCAGTGCACATCAAGACATATGATGTCGTAGAAGTAGATGGTTGGTCGTGGATGACCAACGAGGCCTGTTGCTGAGACGGGAAGGGTTGAGACAAGACAGCCGGTGTAGGTGGTTTTGGTGTTCCTTGAAGGAACTTAGAAACTTCGGCCCGTCGAGGACAATCCTTTGTATAGTGATCGTCACCGCAGATAAGGAAAGGGTACCGCGGTTTGCGCTTATCCCGCTCTTCAACATGAGCGTTTGTAGTTTGTTCGGTTGGATTATTATTCTTACCCCCCTTATTCTTACCTCTCCCTTTCTTTGATTTATTTTTATCGGTCGGTGTAGATTGAACAACGTTCACTTCTGAGGTTTTACCGGTGGGAGGAGCAGGAGATGGGGCATTTTGGACATTAGAAGAGGTGGGTTTAGGGGTTGTGGTTGAAACGGAATGTGAGTGGGTATGAGCAGTACCAATCACACCATCAGCTACATGCGAGGCAGCTGGAGCAGTTGAAGTGCTGGAAGTACCAGGACGAGGTAGTTCAGGAAGCAAATCGTAAAGTGTTCCCATTTGCGAATAAACGAGATCAAGATACTGAGCGCAACTTATAGCCTGCTCTTCTGTAACAACACAACCCATAGAAATGTCTTTTCCAATTTGTTCACGAAATATTTCGTAAACCACTCTGCCAGTAACTGATCAGGGAGTTCAAGTTTGATGAGACGTCGTCTCCTTCTCCACTCATGTATATGGTCTGAGATGTGAGTACCTTTAGTTTGTTTAAAAGAAGTCAAGATCTCAGTGCCCGTATCGTAACGGATCGGTAACTGGTAATGTGTGAGAAAGGCCATATCTAAGGTGTTGAAATCAGAAAAGAAACCTCGTGGCAATTCAATATACCACTTTGCAGCCGAACCGGTAAGGGTTCGTTGAAAAAGACGTAGACGAATTGTGTCATCCATCAGAGAGTTGGAAGAACACCATAAATGAAAATTCATGACATGATTATTTGGGTCCTGTCCTGGCTTGCCATCGAATTTTGGAATATCCGATGGAAGTTTAGCAGGGATAGCAGGCCATTGGGGAGAGTGACAAATAGGATCATTGAGGATCCTAGACAAATCTGGAAAATCCAAGGTAGTAAGAAAAGGCAACTGTCGGTTTACTTGTGGGTACTGATGGCTTTGGGGTGGAAGCCCTGTCGGCAAACCAGTAGGAGCGTAAGCAGACTATCCGTAGAGGGAAGCCCCTGGCTGATTCAGTGGTGGGTGGATAGGATAGTAACCCCAAGGATTATAACCTTGAGTTTGAGCAGGGACCTGGGGTTGAGTAGTTTGATTCGAACCCCAAATAGGATTAGTTACCCTGGGATAAGGTTGGCCAACTGTAGGGACAACTTGCTGCCCCCAACATTTGGAGGAAAGTTTTGTAGAAGTTGATTCCAATACTGGGCCAATTCAGGAGGTATATTTTTTCCAAAGGGTGAGGTTGGTCCCCCTACTGTAGGTATAGCTCCACCTGAAAGTTGTGTGCCAACCGTAGGTTGTGTAGTAACTGTGTTGTGTCCGAGAAAAGGAAAAGGAACCATACCACCCTGTCCACCAACGGGAATCTGCGTGTTGGGTGCAACAGTCGGAATAGTACCACTAGGATTAGGATTACCAGAAGGAAAAGGTGGGAGTGTCAGAATAAAATGAGGAACCTCATACCCAGGAAAAGGAGGACCACCTGGAGAACTGGCTGGGGTTTGCGGAGGTGTTGGATTAGGAGGATTCAATAGAGCATTCAACGCATGGTAACCGGGTGGTAATGTTGGGATGACATCAGGTATTCGCTGGGTATTGATAGGAGGGAGAGTAGTTGCAGTAACCTCGGTTTGGACACTCGTAGTATTCACGAGATGGGCCATCTCAGGAGGAAGAACAAAACGGTAAGTGGTAGTCTCAGGTGGAGTTTCTGTCTCAGAAGTCACGGGAGGGTTGATTTCGTAGACAGGGGATGACTCTGTACCGAAGAGGATTCTTCAGAAATTATCGGACCAAAAAGGATCTTGGCCTACCACACCGTGAGAAGGCCCAACAGTTGATTCAGAAGATGTAACAATGGTTTCTTCAGAAGGATTTACTTGTCCAACAGGTCGTTCACCATGACAAACGCGATAGTCCTCTATAGTGTTGGTAACTCGAAAATCATCTAGAGAGTCAGTTCGTTCGACTTGTGGAAGTGGTGTGGTGACAATTGGAACTTCACTGGTTTCTCCATGTGGTGGAGTAACCACAGGGACTTCAGCCTGATGGGGTGACCCCTCAAGAGTACCAGCAGGTTGAGGATCATCCAGATGTTCTGGAGACAATCCTTGCATTCTACGAGAACGCCGCGGGGGAGCAATTGTAAACAAGTGACAAGTTCCACGAGAAAAATCCTATGGTCAGCTTCGAGAAATAAACAACACTCACTAGTAAACAAAATCTAAGAAGCAATCACCAAGCAAACAATACCTTCTAATTTCGAAGCCACTAGTTGGTGATGAAATCCAACATCGCAACAACGAGACGAGAAGGGGTGGGGCTAAGGTGGAAAAGTTACGTTGATGACCTTCTTAACAGACTTACGCCTTGGTGCAAGCTCCCACACATAATCATGGGTATACCCTCCAAGGAGCCTGAGTGAGTTTGATCAACGTCAATTCCAGGTACCGTGAAGACTTTCCCCTCCATATTCACCTTGGGTAAGAACCTAGAGAGATAAGCCACTAAGGTCACCACAAACAACAGTACATCCTGGGGGGACAGTCGTCAGTTCGATCCACACGCAAGGGAAGGGTATCTAGCTCGAAACCAACTCAAAGGCTTCCACTCATAATTATGGGTATACCTCGGAGTGATCCTCGTAATACGTGCAATCTCTACACCGATGTCAACAAAGCAGGGTTAGTAACTCTGCCAACACCAATGCGACCTAGTGCTTAACCCTTGTGTTAGAAGGGCGTCCCAGGACGATATGCTGCCAATGGAATTTAACACTCCCTAACTCAAGATTCTATTGTGTGTTTTTGAGATTTTGGAGAGTGTGTCTCTCTTCCTACTCCAAAGCACTAGCCTAGCTAATATGTTGGTGTAAAGAGCCCTAGAAAAAAGTTACTAGATCAATTTTAAGATTACGCAATGTTTTTAAGAGCTGTTGATTACTCAAAGGTAACGGAAGTGAAACTCATGATGTGTGACTCTGACCCAAATAATGCAAGGATGATAATGAAATATGATTCTTTTCATTC
>ML785887.1:1811962-1833622 GCA_009831015.1 Picea engelmannii
GATCCCAAGATATCTGGAATGCCAGCACCTGAACAACCATTCGAAGCCAACTCATGTTTCTAGAAGATTCCCTTCTAGAAGATTCAAGATTTTTATCTTTTTCCTTCCTTTGGAACATGTTCGCACCCTGACAGTTAGGTACAATGAAAACCCTTCGCACCCTAGCTTAATGCAGCCTGCGAGAATCAGGCATTCTCGCAGGCATATATATAGGTAGCCTGCGAACATCCCTTAAAAGCATGATTTCTGGAAGCAGACAAATGTAACTTTTCTCAGGAAAGTGTTCTTAGTGAAGAGCTTGATTTTCCATCATCATAACATCATCATGATGACCAAAATTGCGGATAACAATTGGAAGATTGCGAAGGGAAGAAATTGGCCGAGCCCAGAAATGGGCTCTACTTGAAAATGTATTATTCTTGAGACCTTAGCTTGAGTGAAACCCTTTGTATACTAATGTAAATTTAGTGTATATACATCTTTTTTCTTTTTATCTTTGGCTTTCTTATCGAGTTTTCCCTTTTGGTTGGCAGATGTCAACAGAGTCTTCGGTCTACCTAGGATTCGCAGATGGAGCCAGTCATCATACACGAAACTTGGCTTCCTCCACTTGGGTGATTTACTCACCCGAGGGTCTACTAGTGTCTTCAGGTGGCGTATGCCTAGGGCCATCCACGAACAATGTGGATGAATATAGTGCCATCATAGAACTTTTGCATGATGCTATCTCACATGGTATTCGCTCTCTAGAGGTTCACCTAGATTCTTAGTTAATCGTATGTCAGTTGAACGACCGTTACCATGTGCGTGATCCGACATTACTCTATCGATTCCTATGGGTACATCTTTTAGAATGACAATTTGGTTTTATTACATACTTCCACATTCCTAGAAATTCTAATTATGTATCTAATGCCTAAGCTAATTATGTTTTAGATTGGAATTTGTCACATTAATAAAGCAAAGAAGACCATTAAATCAATGTACACATTGTAAGATATGAGTAAAGCCGAATATCCCTCTTTATATATTTTGAAAAAATATGGTGTTTATATTACAAAATTGGGGCTAAAACCCTCAAAATACATATACAGCCGATATACATGTCCCATGACATCTACGCCCGTGGCGCCAGATGTGTATCATGATAGAAAACCACGGAGTTGGCGAGACACCGAAAGAGTCGTACCCATGGTCTAGGTACACCGACAACCTGCCGCTGCATGGCTTCAGGTGGATCCTCCACTTGAACCATAGGATTCCTTTGTGTCAGATGAGACAAGTTACCCTGCATGTTCTGTAGGACTCTCTCCGCTTCTCCTTCCACTGCCTCATCTCCCCGGTGCCTCCGCCTATGTCATAGGAATCCTTCTGGCCACTGCGGACCCACATCTTCAATCACACATGTATCGAATTAATAACACCATCCAAAAATATTTTTTGTCCTCTTTAATACAAAAATACAAAAAAATGAAATATATAATTTTTTATACCTATGGCACCGTAGGCAACTCCTGGTGGAAACGACATATCAGGATACCCTATGAAATCTATTCCTGCATAGGGATAGTCGTCCAGAGCTATGATTTGTCTCCGCTACCTAGGGATGATTTTAAGGATGGAAATTTATTTTAAAATGTAGAAACCTTGGCGAATCTTACTAATCCTTCATATGCCAACTATACATGTTTGGCAATATTTTTGTAAAAATATTCAAATTTCTAAGGATTTTATATAGTTTTCATAAAATTTTGGTGATTTTTAAGTTAAAATAATTTTATCCTATAGAATTTGGGCGAATCATTTTTAAAATAGCGAATCTCATTTTTGGAAAAACCATGGAAAATTAGTCCATGAGCGAAATTTAGCCCCTAAAATCATCCATGCCGCTACCAGAAGAAAAAATCATCATTGTAGGGTGTCGCCACCCTACCTCCCCCCTGCCATTTCATGACCTTGATCCATCGTGCCATAGCTGGATCATGTGGTCCTCTAGGAATGATCTCCACTCTAGGTCCCAGACCTGGGACTCACTCGAAAAAGAAGCTGCAAAGGATAGAGGCAAACCCAAAGTTTTGTTTCCTCCCCTGCTTGCACTCTGCCAATTGACCTTTCATGTTGGTCAGCAGTGAGGTACACTAGTCGTAGATGGTGGGTCTATCAAACTCTAGTGTGTAAAACATAAGTGGTCTCAATGCTTTATGCAATGAGACCGATCCTATGATCCTGGTAAGCATGAGCACAATAATCTTCAAGCTAAGGTTACCTATAGCCTAGATAGGGATTTGACTTACGACCATAGGAGTCCATGCAACACAGTGGGCCTCGTTGTATTCTTTGACCTTCAACTCACTCCCTGCCCCACGAGACTTGAGGTCCACAACCTCTCCTCAACGTGAAAGTCCAGTCAAGAAGTAGATATCCTCTACTTCGATCCTTAATGGTTGTCCATCAAGGATAAATCTCTCGCTATTAGGATCCCAATAGCCCAACAACATTTCCAACAACCTCACTTGGGCCCTCATTCCTTTGAGAGCCCAAAACTTGTATAAACCACATATTTTTAAAGCAGCTTGAGCCACCATATCTTGAACCACTACTGCATTTACCTCCTCATGCTCTCTCTCTCTCTCCATTCCAACACCATCCTGCAAAAAAACAAATCATTTTTTAGTTAGATTTTTTTTTTTTTTTTTTTTCCATTTGCGCATGTATAGGTGACTTATTTACAAACAGTTGTGGGTAGGGCATGCTATATGCCCCCTATAGTTCACACAGGGGTGTATAACTAGTCGAATACGCAACCTATGAAGGGAAACCCGCGTATACCAAAAAACCCAATTTGTGCCCTTAAAAACTAACAAAATAGAACCTAACTCAAAATTGTAAACCACTGAAATTGAAGAGGATGGGATGAAGAGTTACCTGGTCCATACGATGCGTGATTCCGTTGCCTATTGCTCCTGTGATTGCCGTTTGAATTCTGGAGGTGTTTTAGTCCAAATTGCACTATTTGGGTAAAAATGAAAATGATATTTTGATTTTATTACTATTTATAAGCCATTTTTACCCACTTGATATAGTGTTATGCTATTGTCTTGTCTAATGGACTAATTCAAAAATGGTTTTAAGATGGTTTTTGTAGTTTCGACTCAATTTTCTTGTGGATTTCAATGTCATGGTTGGTCATTCATCTCCTCAGGAAGGTACATTCATAACCTATCATATAAGATAGGCACCTACTCTATTGTGCATTCTTTGCATTATCCTTCGTCTACCATATTTTATGCCTTAGGTATGAACCCATTTATTACGACGCATAAACCTCCATCTGCTATTAATAGCGTCGTTAATAAATGGTAGAGACTTACCAAACATGGGTACCCTAGTTAGAACCACTTTTTCATTTGGTGCCCACACCGAGTTTTTTCCCTAGGACCAGGAGTCCATTATAATTCAATTCATGAATTTACAATGAGCCTCATTTCTCATTCATGCACACGCGGCCTTATTACCCATGGAATCCTAATAACAAGTCTCAGTTAAGCTCTTTTTTGACTCATCCAAAAACTGAAAATATTGTCGAGTGATTTGTCCCTTTCACACACGTTAAAATTGGATTTGAAAGATCATGAGTCCTAGTTAAGCTCTTTTCTGACTAGCTATCAAAAATAGAAAATATTGCCGAGTGAACTTGTCTTTTTCACACTCATAAATTGGATTTGAAAAGACATCTATTTGGCACAAGTTTACCCCTTTTTCACACCAAGTAGACTAAAAGATATAAAAAAGGACATTTTTTGGTGTTAAGCTGTGATTGCATCTCATGCCCTCACTTGCTATATTGAGCCTTTAGCCGGTTCTCTCTTTGCGTTATAAACCGTTTCCTAAGCAGTTTGTATCCTCAACCAAGCAGAGCCTTGTTTTTTATCCTTCACAATTTGACACCCCATACCTTGGAGGGAACATCACCCCGAGTGTCCATCTCTCGCATGCATTTCCTTGCATTGAGCATAGGTATGTTCCACTGTTGGAACTAGTTTTTCTTATTTGTGACACTCGTTCCCTCCTTTGTATCATAGCATTCATTTGTTATGAAAAAACAAAAAAAAAAGATAGGTGGGAAGGGAATACTATATTGTAATTGGCAGCAGTCATGTCTCCTTTGAACAGAGAACAAAGTTATTGAGTCCATGTGTCATCATAATTTTGGGTTTAGCATGGCCTTAGGAAGCTGATCTCACTACAGTGTCTTCTCTATCGTCTGGTTACTCTTCTAGTCCCTATAGAGAACGTTATTGATGCCTCCTGCATCCAATTGTCACATCATTGAGTCCATGTTGTCTTATTTCACCATATGTCTCATGCTTTTGTTCAAAGGATGTCTATCAATCTATGTCTGCCACTCCTCAAAAATCTTGACTTTACATGTTGGCCATACCCTTGTAACACCCCAAAATTTCAAGGGTTCTTTCTTTGGGTTATCCATCTTTCCTGGGGTTGATCCAAAAGGTTTATTTCCGCTCTGGGAGGGGAAATTCTATTGGTGTACAGTTCGGGCAGGAAATATCATCCCTAAATCCTTCTTATATTTTTTAAATCTTAGGGGTTTAAACCCATTTTTCTGGAACCATGAACTATTCTTCTTCTTCCAGCCTTTGCAAGGTTCTGTTTGAATCCCAAGCTGTTCATAACAATATCTTTCCTTTCAGATAATGTCTTCTAGGGTCTTTGGCTCCTCAAACTCAATTATATTCTGATAGTCCTTAGGTAGCCCACTGATAAATCGCTGCACCTTTGCCTTTTCCACTTTTATGTAGGGTACATACCTCAACAACTCAAGGAATTTACTAACATATTCTTCTATGGTGAGTTGCCCCAGCTTGAGTTCATAGAACTCTTTAGTCTTCTTGTTGAAATATTTATTCAAACATATACTTCTTCCTGAAGTATTTCTCAAACAGTTCCCAAGATAGGTCCTTTTCATGAATCCCTTTCACATTCTTAAGGTATTCCCACCAAATGGAAGCCTTTCCATTCAGGTTGAAAGTGGCTACTCAGGCCTTCAAGTTTTTAGAGAAGTCATGGACTCAGAAATAATTTTTTAGTCCCAACAGCTAGGCCTCTGCCTCCTCTCCTTTACTAATATCACTGTCGAAAGAGGGTGGTTTGGCCTTCATGAATTCTTCGAGATAATGACTTTTGGAATTCTTTTGTTTCTTCCATTTTCTTTGAGAATGTGAACTGATTCTACTACTAGAAGATCTCTTTGAGTTTCCAGTTTCCTTTCCAGAGGATTCGTCCGATGCTTGTTCCCTGTCTCCAAGTTGGACCTTTATCGAGGTACTCCTCCCAGTGAAACCACTTAAAGGGCCATGTTTTTGTATCTCAGGTGGAATTCGACTCCTCTTTTTCTGTCACCGGTCGACATGACTAGTGCCCGATCCATGCTGCAGTTGTCTTTGTATGTTGGATAAACTCTACAGAAAGACTGAATTAATTTCCATTTGCTTCTCTTGGTCTTTTATCAATCTCTCGTTTTCAGCCTTCCAGCTCTGTAATTCGGCCATTAGACTCCTCACAGTCTCAGCTAGGTTCATAGGGGTCTCTATCACCCTCCTCTCATCAGAATCTTCATCTCTATTATGGGATCCATCCCCCCCTTCATGACATGTCACCATTCTATATGATTTCAGTTTTCTGCGGTTGATCGACCACTTGAGTGCAGACAAAACACTTGTTGTTATCTAACATTATATTAGTTCATAACCAACACATAATTCACATTTCTTAAATACATACACACACAACAATAATCTGCCATTCTTTTCTATACTAAGGGCTTAACTAGACTTTGTAGGAAGGGAGTAAGGTAGGATATCGCTTGTTAAACCCCTTAATGTGGTCTTTACACAACTCGTCCATGATCCCAAATAGTCTAAGTGCTGTAACCATGCTCTGATACCAATTTGTAACATACCCACCCTTCTGAAGGTGATTCTATAGTGTAAAGCCTCTAAATTTTCATTTTTTTTTTGTTCTCCCGCACAAACAAGCACCAGGCGCAAGCCCCCCTCCATGTGACCACTACCCATGACCACAAGCCTAACTAAAAGGCACTTTGTGACTCCTATCGTCGGGTATTCACATATGAGCCAACCTTGACTCACCCGACTCCTGAACTAAGAGCCTAGCATAATGCTAGCTCCATTCCTCAACCTCCATCCATGTGACCCCTCGTTATGACTCGAGGCCCAACCCTCAAGTGATTCGGGAATTCGCATATAGTGAAGGTGGAAATTAGTCCATCTCCTTTCCTCAGAATCCTGAAATCTAAACTCCCGATGTCAGATCAGTGGTCCAAAATCTCACACGACCCAACGACTTAGATCAACTCTTCGCGAATCGAGACTTCTCGTTTCGCAAAGATGGAGGGCCGCTCACCATCCTTCTCCCGATCCCCGATATCTCCTTGGACAATCAATGGTCCCCATCCTCCCTTCGATCGATGGCTGCGATCAAATCGCGAACTCAGACTTCGCGAGTTCTCACGATTCCCATCTCTGAATTTCCAATTTGTGAGTCAGTGAAATGATGATCTCTTGCCATGTGTCCCTTCACGACAGATGGCTAGGATTGCTGCGGCTCCCAACTCCTTGGGTATTGGCCTCTGCTCCTTGAAACTCTTCTGAGGTATGAATCCTCAAACTCCTAGATCTGCTGCCACCTGTCCTCTAACAATGGATGATTATGATTAACTTCAAAACTTCAAGACTTCGCAAAAGTCCACTCTCCTGTGCACTTTCAAAGGTTTAGACCTCGTGCACTTTCCTCTGGATCTCACAGCTATGGTCCTCCACGCATATATTCGATGAACGTGATATGTTCTCTCCCTGTGCATGAACTCTGAACTCACATATACAACGGTTGAGGAGGGTCCCAAAGGATCCATAGATCAACGGTCCACGTTACTTCACGACTTCAGGTTTCGCTGGTTTTCGTCGCACCAACCCATAACCTTCCCAATACGTGAACTCAGAACTCGTGGATCCAAGGTGCTAGAAGGGGTTAAATATTGCACTCCTTCCCATAGCCAATGACCATGACAACCCTTGGCTCCTTCTAGAAGGATCTCATCCGTCCATCCTTCGAACAAGGAAAACCTTTCCCTTTTGGTATTTTCCTATCACTATTTTTCTTGAGTTCTCACCCCGAACGAGTTAGGGACTTGGGTTTGGAAATTCACACGTCACGAGGGTCAGGGGAGAGTATTATCTTCAGACAAGTGGTTTCAGGTCTACATGATATTTCCTATCTTGATCAATTTACGACTTATGCCCGGGAAGCCCTCCGGAGTGAAGCTGGGCATACAGTTTATCAGTGGGAAGAATGAGTTCCCAATGAGATGGAAGCATATGCATAACATAGCCATTTTAAATAGATATGTTCATACATGCATATGCATATATATATATATATGTAAAAACCAAGAAATCATTCATCATTCTAACTCAACAATTAAGGTCGAGAAAAGACTTATCAGAATCAGACAATGTGAAGTGACTACTAGAAGGGGTGCCCATTTCCACCCAAACGTAGGCTCAGTCACTCCAAACGGATTTACCATTAGCCACCCTTGAGCTAGACCACGATGCTCTGCAACACAACCTTTTCTTCTCGCTCAACCACAATAGGGACAAAGGTTACTCTCCTCTTCTATAGGATCATGGAAATGGTTTATACGATACCAAGCAAGGAGGACTAGCCTCATTTATCTTCTTGTATCATAACCTTCTCTTCCATTTCCTGTGTCCAAAATGATTAGTTTTTCCATTCTTCCTTGAATCTCGGAGGTTCACTTCCTGTATCTACACTCTTCACTAGCGTGTTCTTCCCTCTGCCCACCACACCTTCCCTTATCGCCTCTTTCAGCAGGGTCGCATGTGGCTTGAATTCCCAATCAGCGGTCAAGTCTGGAAGCCTTACCTATGAGTGCTTACACACCCCATCCCTCATTAACTCTTGAGGAGATCTTCCCACCCACCAGCCTGACTGTAATTCATTTATGGGTCAGAGGATGGTTTTGGTCCTGAGCAATTAAATTGAGTAAGAACTAGTTTGGTGAAGGTTAATGCAACCATTCATGGTCCACTTCACCCTCTCTTCGTATAACATTCATGGTCTTTCTAAGTACACCCCCCTTCCATTAGTCATGCAACACTTGTCCATTTTCTTAGTAAATAATTAGGTTCACATTCGTTTACCTTTCAAACAAAGGTCCATCGAATCAATATTTACACATATACAATTTTGCATAGTATTTTGGCCATTTATATTTATATTTACAAACTGGGGGAAACAGAGTGTCACAAGATGGTTAGAAGGTAACCCCTTGAGGTAAAGTAAAGTGATGAGTGTACTATAAGTCAAAGTGGATACAAAATAAATTATTTAAATAATAAATTTAATGGATAAATTACTAATTGGACAAGTGGATAGAAGTTGGTTAACCCTAAAATAAAGAAAGTGGGTTAATATGGTTAAAAGGTAACCCCTTGAGGAAGCTACATGAAAGTATAAATAAGAGGCAAGGCTCTCTCATTTTAATCACACTTGAGAATATTGAATATCTATAGGTGACTGAGGTAACCAAAGGATATCTAAGATGAATTTTAGAGAGAAGGTGAAGTAAAGAAGGCCAAAATTCAAGGGAGGATAAATTATTTTGATTATGCTTTCTAAGTTACAGTCTTTGGAAAATAGGGTTTGTGGCTAGTCCTGAATCTAGTCTAAAAAAGGTGTTTCGGGTAAAAATGTCATAACTTATTCATAATAGATCCAAATTAAGTAAGACCAAATGTGTTGGTTAGAGTACAGTCTATAGTATTCTGTGTAAAATTTTCAGATCCATATAACAAATATTCCGTGCAGGGCATGCTCTACAAGTTCTCTCTCTAGAATAAGCCAAAATTCAACAAGGTATGCCATTTTTTCTATAACTCCTTTTCTGAGAGGTTCCAAGTAGTGAAACCTAGAGGAATTGCATAAAACACACTGAAGAACATTGTGTACTATTTTCAGATCTTTATTCATTACATGTACATAGTTATGATTATTTAAAGTTAGGGTTGTTGACTAATCCAAAACTAGTCATGTGAGACTAAAGAAAAGTTTGATGAAAATTTTAGTCTCTTGTATTTAAAGTTAAGAAAGGTTTGCAGGTATGTGATCATATACACAAGGTCTATTACAAAGTTACAAATCATATTTGGATGATGAAATTGATGAGGGATTTTGGTTGAGGTACATGGTTGAGACAAGTAGTTGATGAGTTTGCACATACATGAGGTGTATAGTTGATGATGTTGGTACATATTGATGAGTCATAGTTAATAAGTAGTTGATACATGATCGGTACATACTTTGTACATGGTTGGAGGCACTTGTTATTAGTATTGTTGACACATGGTTTATGGATGATGTAGCATATTTGTATTGGTATATTATTAGAAGCACATATTGATATTGGTGATGATTATGAGTTGTTGTGTTATGCTTGGTTGATGCACATATTTGAGAGTTTTCTTGGTGATTGATCTTCGAGAGTAGATCTGATTTGGTTGATAATATTTATGAGACAGGTTGTTGTGATAGGTTGTTTGGACAGGTTGTAGTGATAGGTTATTTGTATAGGTTTGGTACATGGTTGATGCACTTGTTCATGGTACAGGTTGTTTGGTATAGGTTGGTGCATGGTTGATGCACTTGTTTATGGTACAGGTTGATTACAAGTTGAGGTATAGGTTGATGCATGGTTCAGGTTATTGGTATAGGTTGTTTGGTTTAGGTTGATTGGTACAGGTTTACTGCAATATATCTCATAGTGATAGTGTGATAGTGGTTCCATCATTCTACCTATACGTCAGGGCGGTTGGACAGGGCAAGGACAGGTGGTTGTATCCACCTTCCGGTTGTAGCCGGAGAACATAGAGGGTTGTAGCCTCCTTTTTTTTGTAGCCAGAGAATTGTGGAGTTGGATATTCCCTCAGGTTGTAGCCTGAGAAACTAGGGGGTTGGAGCCTCCTTCTAGTTGCATCTGGAAAACAAAGGAATTTTGTGCTTCCAATGATTGTAATTCTTAAAGAAATATAAGAGAAATCATTCTGTGGTTTTATCCTGCTTTGGGTTTCCATGTAAAAACACTGGTGTACTATGTATGTGTATGATTGCTCATTTGTTAATTGTTTATTTAATCTACAACTATTGGATGATAATGATACATTGATATAAAACTTGCATATTGTTGCTAAAAAGGATTGAATTGATCTATTACTGATTCACCCCCCCTCTCGATAATCCAACAATTGGTATCAGAGGGGGTTCCTTCAGGAAACAGTTTAACCACTATAAGGAGATCATGGATTATTCTGAGAATGGAGTACCAATGTTTAATGGTCAGAATGGTTTAAAGTATGAGATGTGGAGCATAAGGAAAAAAATATTTTTACAGGAATAGGGACATTATATTTGGCTATCAGTTGTTATAGGATATGATAGTTCAAAAAGGGAAAATATTGTAACCAAGAAGGAATTGAATAAGAATAACAAAATATCAATGGATTTCATATAGGAAGGATTACCTAATCCGATAAGAGAAAATGTTGGTAAATGTTCATCGGTCAAAGAAATTTGGGATAAGTTACATAATGTATATTCTTCACCCATCATAGAATCAAAAAATGAAAAAGAAGATGCATGTATAGAAAAAGAAGAAAGATGCTCATCATGTCAAACAAATGCATAAGAGGAAGAGTATGAAGAAGCAAAATTTGATTATAGAGAACAATTGATCAGTGCAATTGAATATTTAAAGAAAGAAAGAGAAGAAAACACACCATCCAAGAAAGAATTGATGAAGCAAAAGGAAAGTTCTCAAGGTTCCGAAAAATCTCAGTAGGTCATCAAGAATTTAAGAACTCAACTAGAAGAGGCCAGAAGAATTGAAGAAACTCTAGAATATCAAAAGTAATGTTTAGAAGCCAACATAACAACAAAAAAGGAAAAAACATAAAATAGAGAAAAGATATTGATGGATCATCTGAAGGAAAGAACCGATGACTTAAACCAACTTGAGGAAGAGTTTGGTCAAGAAGAGAGAAGACTCAAAGAAGAAATAATTACATTGAAAATCCAACTTGAAGAAGCAAAGAGAACATAAGAGGTCATGAAGTCTCAGATAGTGAAGAAAGAAGAAGAGGTTGAGAAGCTTGAAGAAGAAGTTGTCACACTAAGAGTCAAAGTTGTCAAGCTCAACAAGAATGTTGAAGAGACAGAAACATCCACATTAGTTATAGAGAATGAAGAGAAGCACACAAGGTTGCTAGAAAAGAAGAATGAATAAAATATAAAGAGTTATGCAAAATTACTCAAAGGAAGGAATCATGGTCAACCAGAATCTAAGAAAACTATTGAAGATACGTCTTCAAGAAGACCATTCATGTTCAATCCACAAAGAATCTTCAATCACGATCATGATCAGTCAAAGCAGAAATTCAGAAGGACTACACCACAAAGAATATCATTCACTCCCAGGTATGCACATTTCTTTTATGGTCATTGTTTTTATTGTACTAATTTTGGACATAAGGTTGCAGATTACAGGGACTATAAAATAAATGTTCAAGCAAGAAGTGCATATGTGGCCCCACACAACATTGAATGTTACAAATGTCATAACTATGGACACATAGATAGTGATTGTAGAATCATGATCAATAATTCCATGAAAGAGAAAAAATGATATTAGATATAAGAAAGTATGTATAATAAAACACAAAGAACAGGTGAACAAAGACCAGATCCCAAAGATCGCAAGATTGACAATAAAACGAGATGAATAAAATTCTACAGAGAAAAATAAATATGTCAGATATAGAAAGGTTTGGAAAATAACTGAAAGAAAACAAGGACATGTAAATAAGGAACATGTTCAAGAGATTGTACTTTCAGGCATTGTAGTGAAAGATGAATCCACATACATAAAGAAAGAAGTCATATCTCATAGAGATGATGAATCTACCAAGGAATATGATGATGAATCTACCAATGAAGATGATGATGAATACACATAAGAGAAGTAATTGTTTTAAGCCATCCAAATTAGAGACTCCTGGGTAATATGAATATTAGACAGGGGGAGTCTACGCGATAGCTGTGAAATACCAAAGAACCATCCTTCGAGCATCTTGTAGAGTTTGAGAAGACAAATCCAGAGAAGTTAGTTAGTAGAAGTACAATTTGATGGATTAATCAAGACTTCATGATAGTATAGTGATAAATGGATCAGCATTATGGAAAATTGCACAAGTAGATTCTTGGACAGTATGGATGAGAGTATGGATTCATAGATTGGTTCAAAGAGTGGTTCAGAGACAAAGGAACACTATCATAATGAATGATAATTACACAGGAAATGGCTCAAACAATGCTAATGGATTCCAAATTGAAAGATATTTTTTGGACACATGTAGTGCATACAACAGTTCACATTCAAAACATAGTAATGCTCATAAACAACAATAACAAAAATCCCTACGAACTATGGAAAGGAAGCACAGACAACAACCTCTAGATCAAGGTAAATCAAGATAGTATTTTATTAATTGAAGTTTATGTTGATGATATTATTTTTGGAAGTACTAATGACAAGTTAAGAAATTTTTTTGCAAAGGACATGCAAAATGAATTTTAAATGTCATTACTTGGAGAACTATCCTTATTTCTGGGTCTTCACATATGTCAAAGAAACCAAGGAATTTTTATTTTTGAAACCAAGTATATCAGAGAAATGCTAAAGAGGTTTGGAATGGAAGATTGCAAACTAGTTATCACTCCCATGCAAACAAATTGCAAGTTGAGAAAAGATGATGATTCAAAGTCTACAGATCAGAGACAATACAAGACAATGATTGGTAGCCTACTATATGTGACGTCATCCAGATCAAATGTAATCCAGGAAGTTGGAGAGGTGGCATGATTTCAAGCAACACCAAAGGAATCACATTTATTAGCAGTGAAGAGGATTTTCAGATATCTCAAAGGAACATAAGAGTTTGGATTATGGTATCCAAAAGGAAAGGATCTATCACTTATTGCCTACACAGATGCAGATTGGGCAGGTTGCATTGATGACCGACGAAGCACCAATGGAGCAACGTTCTACTTGGGTGAGTTTTTAGTATCATGGCTAAGCAAGAAACAATCATCGATATCTTTATCTACAACCGAGGCAGAGTATATTGCAACAACAACATGTTGTACACAGGTTCTATGGATGAAACAAACTTTGACATATATACAGGTTGAGTTTGATGAGCCCATTCCAATCTATTATGATAATACAAGAACCATCAATATCTCAAAAAACCCGATGATGCACTCCAAGATGAAGCACATTCCAATCAAGTATCACTTTATACGGGAACATGTTACGAAGAAGAACATCAGAGTTGAATATGTCGGCACAAAAGAACAAGTGGCATACATATTTACAAAACTGCTTCCACATGAAACCTTTGAGTATCTTCGCCATAGACTAGGAGTAATTTATACTCTAAAATGAATGCTTTTGAATTCTTATCTTATATGTCTTATATGTACACGAGGAAGCACCATAAATATGACAATTCAGGTTGGGAGATCAGTTTCAGGAAGAGTTTTGTTAGGGGGAGCAACCCTATATGGAAAGCTACCTTTTCCATTGATGACAAAGGGGGAGAGATTTATCAGACGCAAAGGTAAATGATTGGAGAGAGAGAATAGAGACATGTTTCCAAGGGGAGTGATTGTCACAAGGGAAGAATGAGCGATATGAATTCAGAGTGATACCCTTTGTCAAAGGGGGAGATATTATTCATATGAAGGGAGAGAGAGTAATCAAAGGCTTATAAACACAAAGAAAAATTAAAGGCATGTAGACAGGGGGAGAAGCCCCAAGGAGAGTTCAATCAGAGGGAGCATCCCCAAGGGGAGATACCCTTTGCCATTGATGTCAAAGGGGGAGAGATAGAAACATTGATGAGGAGTGTAAGAATGAATGTTATCATGACTAAGTGTTGCCATCAAAGTTGGTGTTGCCATCAATGCCAAATGGGGAGATTGTCAAACAATTGTCTTAGGTTGATAGACAATTGGTATGGATTGTTGGTTGTCATTGATGTCAACCATTGGAGAGTGACATTGTATATTGATGTCAACCCTTAGCGATTGATGTCAACCCTTGGAGAAAGTCCGATAATGAATTTCGGTAGCACAAAGGTTTGGGTAATGGACCCAAGTTTGTTTGATCGATAATGGTATGATTTTTTGATATATTTGCAGGAAAGACTATTACAGATGGATAGTACATGTCATTCCATTTCCAGTGGTATGTTTAACATCACAAAACTCATCATGGGTAGAGATTTATGGCCATGTGAAGTTGGAGAACCCTCATGAGTCATCTAGAAGCCCCAAAATGTCAAAGTAGTCAAGTGGTTTAAGAGATTTTAGAAGGTAAATAATAAAGTGAAGTGATGGGTATACTATAAGTCAAAGTAAATAAAAAATAAATTATTTAAATAACAAATTTAATGGAGAAATTACTAATTGGACAAGTGGTTAGAAGTTGGTTAAACCTAAAATAAGGAAAGTGGGTTAAGATGGTTAGAAGGTAACCCCTTGAGGTAAAGTGACGTGATGAGTGTACTATAAGTCAAAGTGGATACAAAATAAATTATTTAAATAATAAATTTAATAAATAAATTAATTATTGAACAAGTGGTTAGAACTTGGTTAACCCTAAAATAAGGAAAGTAGGTTAAGATGGTTAAAAGGTAACCCCTTGAGGAAGCTACATGAAAGTATAAATAAGAGGCAAGGCTATCTCATTTTAATCACACTTGAGCATATTGAATATCTACATGTGACTGAGGTAACCAAAGGATATCTAAGCCAAATTTCAGAGAGAAGGTGAAGTAAAGAAGGCCAAAATGCAAGGGAGGATAAATTCTTTTGATGATGCTTTCTAAGTTACACTCCGTGGAAAATAAGGTTTGTGGCTAGTCCTGAAACTAGTCTAAAACATGTGTTTCGGGTAAAAATGTCATAACTTTTTCATAACAGATCCAAATTAAGTAAGACCAAATGTGTTGGTTATATTACAGTTTGTAGTATTTTTTGTAACATTTTCATATCCATACAACAAATATTCCATGTGGGGCACGCTCTACAAATCCGCTCTCTAGAATAAGCCAAAATTCAACAAGGTATGCCATTTTTTCTATAACTCATTTTCTAAGAGGTTCCAAGTACTGACACCTGAAGGAATTTCATAAAACAAACTGAAGAACATTGTGTACTATTTTTCAGATCTTTATTCATTACAAGTACATAGTTATGATTATTTAAAGTTAGGGTTGTTGACTAATCCAAAACTAGTCATGTGAAACTAAAGAAAAGTTTGATGAAAATGCTAGTCTCTTGTTGTTTAAGTTAAGGAAGGTTTGCAGGTATGTGATCATATACACTAGGTCTATTACAGAGTTACAAATCAGATTTGGATGATGAAATTGACGAGGCCTTTTGGTTGAGGTACATTTTGGGTACATGGTTGAGACAAGTAGTTGATGAGTTGGCACATACATGAGGTGTATAGTTGATGATGTTGGTACATATTGATGATTCATAGTTGATTCATAGTTGATACATGATTGGTACATACTTTGTACATGGTTGGAGGCACTTTTTAGTAGTATTGTTGACACATGGTTTATGGATGATGTATCATACTTGTATTGGTATATTATTAGAAGCACATATTGATCTTGGTGATGATTATGAGTTGTTGTGTTATGCTTGGTCAATGCACATATTTGAGAGTTTTCTTGGTGATTGATGTTGGTGAGTAGATCTAATTTGGTTGATAATATTGATGAGATAGGTTGTTGTGAGAGGTTGTTTGGACAGGTTGTTGTGACAGGTTATTTGTACAGGTTTAGTGCATGGTTGATGCACTTGTTCATGGTACAAGTTGTTTGGTACAGGTTGGTGCATGGTTGATGCATTTGTTTATGGTACAAGTTGATTACAGGTTGAGGTACAAGTTGATGCATGGTTGATGCATCGTTCAGGTTATTGGTATAGGTTGATTGGTGCAGGTTGATTGGTACATGTTTGCTGCAGTATATCTCACAGTGATAGTGTGACAACGGTTCCATCATTTTACTTATATGCCAGGGTGGTTGGACGAGGAAAGGACATGTGGTTGTATATACCTTCCAGTTGTAGTCGGAGAACATAGGGGGTTGTAGCCTCCTTTTGGTTGCAGCCAGAGAATTGTGGATTTGGAGATTTTCTCAGGTTGTAGCCTGAGAAACTAGGGGGTTGGAGCCTCCTTCCAGTTGTAGCTAGAAAACAAAGGAAGTTGGTGCTTCCAATGAATGTAATTCTTAAAGACATATAAGAAAAAATATTTCATGGTTTTCTCCCGCTTTGGGTTTCCACGTAAAAACATTGGTGTACTATGTATGTGTATGATTTCTCATTTGTTCATTGTTTATTTACTCTACAACTATTGTATGATAATGATACATTGATATAACACTTGCATATTGTGGTTAAAAAATATTGAATTGATCTATTAATGATTCACCCCCCCCCTCTCAGTAATCTAACAATTTTTTGGGTTTGACAGGTTACTACATGCATTGAAGAAATGGTGCCCTTACCTAATAGGTAGGCACTTTAAGGTCAAAATAGATCATGATAGTCTTAAATACTTCTTGGAACAAAGAATATCTTCAAAAGAACAACAAAAATGGGTGACCAAGATATTGGGTTATGATTTTGAAATAATCTATAGAAAAGGGAAGCAAAATGTTGTGGAAGATGCACTCTCAAGAAAGGATGAAGTTTTTGAGGCCTTTCTCTGTGCTATCTCGATCATCCAACCCGATTGGATAATACAAGTGAGGGATGAATGGAAGAATGACGAAAACATGTGGACTCTCATTCAAAGGTTGCAGTAGGATTCCAGTGCATCAGATAGATTTACATGGAAAAATTATTCACTGTGGTACACATATAGCTTATATTTATGTAAGAAATCCCAATTCAAACAAAAGGTACTATTGGAATTTCACACCTCTCTGGTAGGAGGGAACTCATAATTTTTGAAAACCTACCATAGGGTCAAGAAGGAATATTTTTGGGATGGCCTTAAAAATGATGTTCAAAGGTTTTTCGTAGAATGTTTGTCTTTCCAACAAAATAAGGTGGAAAAAATTAAGACCCCAGGTCTTTTACAACCATTAGCCATCCCACGTCAACAATGGGAGGAGGTTTCCATGGATTTCATCACAAGGTTACCGAAGTATGAAGGAAAGAGTGTCATCATGGTGATTGTTGATAGACTGACCAAGTATGCACAATTTTGTGCACTCTCTCATCCCTTCAAAGACAATACAGTTGCCACCACATTCATGGAGGCAGTTCAAAAAATACATGGAATCCCAAATATTATTGTAAGTGACAAAGATCCTATCTTCACTGGACATTTTTGGACATAATTATTTTCATGTTTGGGTACTCAATTAGATCATAGCTCATCCTATCATCCTCAATCTGATGGACAAACCTATATAGTGAACAAATTTCTGGAAGGCTACCTCTGTTGCTTTGTCTCTCATAAACAAACAAAATGGTTCAAATGGTTGCCCTTGGCAGAATGGTGGTATAACACTTCCTTTCATACTGCAAAAAAAATGACACCATTTATGGAACTCTATGGATACCACCCTCCTTCCATCACTTCTTCTCTAAAAGAAAAATATAAGGTTCATGTAGTGGAATATCACATCGAGCATCAACAACAAGTTCTCCAAATCTTAAAGGAAAACTCGACCATGGCACAAAATCACATGAAACAACAAAAAAATAAACATCGTAGTGAAATAAGTTTTGAAGTAGGGGATTGGGTGTTTTTAAGACTACAAAAATACAAACAAATGTCCCTCAAGCAATCCAAGAAGGATAATAAATTATCACCAAAGTACTATGGCCCTTATAAGGTATTGCAAAAGATTGGTACTATGGCATACAAATTAGAGTTGGCTGCATCCTCATGAGTACACCTAGTTTTCCATGTTTCATGATTAAAGAAGGTTATGGGTGACAAGATCCCAGTTCAAACTATATTGCCAAAACTTGACTAGGAAGGGAAAAACATATTGGAGCCTAAAGCCATCACTGAAACAAGAATTTTCCAACTGAGGAATAGATCCATTTCAGAGTATCTCATTAGGTGGAGTAAACTACCTGTTGAAGATTCCACTTGGGAAGATGAGTATTTTATATAGAAGCATCCAGAATTAATCAAACGTTGTGGACACCACTTGTCTCAAGGGGAGGGGCATGATAATCCTGTTGGGCCCCAACAACTCCCCCTAAAGTTTTACAAAATTTAAAGGCACCCCATTAGAATCTTGATAATTATAATGGGCTATAGAATCAACCTTTTCAAATAGTTCCATACCTTGGATTGATTTGAGACAAACTTAAGACATTCACTATATTATGAGACATTCATTACAAGAGTATATGTCAAAATTTAGAAATGAGCATAGAAATCTCAATTTAAACAAAAAAATTAATTTTTATCAACTGTTTACTTTCGTTTAAATTATGATTATGTGTTCATTCTTTTGCTCATTAGCAAGTTTGACTATTTTGAATAATGGGTTCAATACTTCATCAAATAATATCTTGGTTGGTTTCTCATTTTCACAAAATCATTTGGTGGGATTAATTAATTAAATTCTTTTTTTCATTTTGCATCTCATTTCAAAATAAAAATAATAATAATAAAATAATTATCTATCATTTGTTTGATTTTGTGAAAACCCAAAATTAATATTTTTCTCATCTCCATCAACTTGAAGCTTCTAGAATTTTAAGATCATATTTGAATGGAAAATATAAACAATGTTTGTTTAGAACTTATAGTTAGTTTAAATTCATTTTAATTTTATTGTTCTAGATTTTGTTTTATTCACAATTTGTAGGTTATTAATTTAGGTTTCTTTTTGTTTCACGGGTTTCTATTATCAGTTATTTGGTATGGATCTCATCATGGCTTGATTTTATTATCTAAATAAATTCAAGATGATCGATCCAAAAATAATATTGGATTGCTGCAAATAAATTTATGAGCAACACCAGATAAAATTTGGAAATGCGTCAAGAACAGATAGACGATTTTACGACACCGATTGCAACCAAACTGTCAAGGATATGAAGAAACGGTTGAAAACCCATCTCCAAAATGGACCCATTTAGCTTAAATTGGGGAATTTTCCCAAACAAATGCATGATTTGAGAGATATTTGTATCTATTTACGAGACAAATTCCAGGTGGCGGAAATTATTAGTGATGCCCAGACTGTTCATTCATGGTATAAATATATGAGAAAGTTTAGAGCCAAGGGATCCAAGAAATTGAGAGGAGGATTTGTATCCTTTCTCTTTTGTATATTATTTCTTTCGTAAACTTTTTTTCTTTTCAAATGGAGTAACAGAGGGTTGGAATCTTTGGGAGAATCAGCAAGTATTTTCAAAGAAGAATATGGAATTCCAAGTTGCTTAATGGCTTTTGTCCTATGAGTAAAATGGTTTTATTTTCATTATAATATCTTCATATTTTTTGAATAATTGATTATGCATTGATTTAAATTAGCTTTAGTCTGTTTTATCAATACATGGTTAATTGCTATCATTTTTATATTATTTTTTTCAGTCTTTAAGAGTCTACTATCCCAAAAGTTCTTCCCAGACCATATGATGAACACATTTTGTTGAAACTATATGAGAAAATAGTTTACTCTTTGGCTTTCATCCTGCATAGAATTTGCAGTGTTTTTTCATTGTGTTCTCATGTAATTTCTTGATGTGAAATGTTATCTGTGTCGAATTAGCTTTAGTCAGTTTTGCACATAATATTTTATATCATGCTTTTCTTTATGTTGTTAATTTTATTTTGGTTTAGTTTGTATCTGTGACTGATCATCTATTCAAGTATTTTGAGTTTACATCTGATGCTAGATAGCTGGTAACACCATTCCTGAGAATTGAAATTTCTTTCATTTTCATTTATTGGACATTTCAAGGTCACAAGATATATAATTATTTGTCTTTTTGTCGTTATAAACTCGCTCCAAAATATGAAACACTTCCTTGAATTTCTTCAGGAAGTATTATGCTTTCTTTTGTCACAGGTGTTATCACTGAAATTTCGTCCGCACATGGCGACAAGAACTCCGCATCATCAAAATAGGAATGAAGTCATTCATGGCACAGGATTAAATCCACAACATTGCAAAAGGGTCAAAAACTATACAAAGTAACCAAAAATTGAAGGGCACTTTACAGAATCTGGGTGCGCGCGCATATGCGCGGAACAACAACGTACAATGCGCGCATACGCTCACGATGCACGGTTATGGGGCAAAAAACCCGCGCACCTGCTAAACGATGCATTTATTGAAGTTGGTCGGCCTCCCAACCACTAATGGATCAGCTCCCAAGCCGATTTGACATCAAATCCGAGCTGAATCCGCATGGTAGGCTGGTCAAAGACCTAATTGAGCCCTAAAGAGCCCATTTTCACACTCCAAAGAGGTTACATTATCACCCAAGGCCATGCTATAAAAACCCATGAAGAACCATCATTTTCTCAAGGAATTCTATGTATTGTTATGCTGCTAAGATTGCTAAGGACTCATTCTTTGGAAAAAACACATTTAGCACCATTTCATAGGGCTATCCACCTCTCTCTTGAGTGGATATGCTTGGAGTTCTTTCACCATCATTCTCATCTTTTTCATTGTAAGGAGAGCAAGTTGTGAGGGCCTCAAGAGCCTTCCTTTGGAGGAAGAAGGAACCACAGTTCCCTTTCTTCATTGTGTTCTAGATTCCATCAATAGACCAGCTCAAAATATTGGTGATATGAGTCTTGTTGTCTTTGTTATTTATTTTTTTCATATGCTCATAGTTTTAGTTTGTTTTTTTTGTTTATAGTTTTGTTGTTTCTCTTTCTAACCTTTTCCTTTACAGCTGTCATGCCTAGCAAGACCCAACTGGGCATGTAAGCACCCTTTATTTGCTCACCAAGTGACGAATTGGGTGCAAACAGATTGGCGACCATACTGGGGAGAAGGTATCAATTCCTCCCTCATTTGGGTTCATTTTTCTTTCCTTTTGATTTAATTAACTTGCAGGGACACAAACCGGCCTTTGCCGTCCTGCTAACCAGTCAATTCACAAGAGATTTGAGAGAAATCCATCTGGATTTTTCTTCTCGGCCGTTTACCACAGGCGCGCAGTTTTTCCACCCCACAGCATGCATCGTGCGCGCATGCGCCTGTGCAATAGTCTCTCTCTGCGCGCATGCACTTTCGTCCTCAATTCTGATAGCGCCCGTGCTCTCTGTGCGCCTGTGTATGAACCAGTGGGCGCGCATTTGATCTAAATTTCACATTGTAAGCTCTTGGATGTGGGGAAAGTCATTTTTCCTTCTTAAGAATGATGATATGCATGCTCTAAATACTGCACCACTTAGACCCCTCA
>ML785887.1:1840860-1896227 GCA_009831015.1 Picea engelmannii
TTCCTTTCTTCTCCAAAGGATTGCTCTACACGGTCCCACTCTTTCTCTCCCTTACAACACCATTCTTAGTAAAAGAAACATTGATGGATTTCGGCTATACGTATGCTCCTAACCTCATCCATCAGGGGGCATCTGTTATCACTAAAATTTCGTCCGCACATGGTGACAAGAACTCCGCATCATCAAAATAGGAATGAAGTCATTCATGGCACAGGATTAAATCCACAGCATTGCAAAAGGGTAAAAAACTATACAAAGTAACCAAAAATTGAAGGGCGCTTTACAGAATTTGGGTGCGCGCGCATATGCGCGGAACAACAATGTACAATGCGCGCATACGCTCACGATGCGCGGCTGTGGGGCGAAAAACCCACGCACCTGCTAAACGACGCATTTATTGAAATTGGTCGGCCTCCCAATCACTAATGGATCAGCTCCCAAGCCGATTTGACATCAAATCCGAGCTGAATCCGCATGGTAGGCTGGTCAAAGACCTAATTGAGCCCTAAAGAGCCCATTTTCACACTCCAAAGAGGTTACATTATCACCCAAGGCCATGCTATAAAAACCCATGAAGAACCATCATTTTCTCAAGGAATTCTATGTATTGTTATGCTGCTAAGATTGCTAAGGACTCATTCTTTGGCAAAAACACATTTAGCACCATTTCATAGGGCTATCCACCTCTCTCTTGAGTGGATATGCTTGGAGTTCTTTCACCATCATTCTCATCTTTTTCATTGTAAGGAGAGCAAGTTGTGAGGGCCTCAAGAGCCTTCCCTTGGAGGAAGAAGGAACCACAGTTCCCTTTCTTCATTGTGTTCTGGATTCCATCAATAGACCAGCTCAAAATATTGGTGATATGAGTCTTGTTGTCTTTGTTATTTTTTTTTTTCATATGCTCATAGTTTTAGTTTGTTTTTTTTGTTTATAGTTTTGTTGTTTCTCTTTCTAACCTTTTCCTTTACAACTGTCATGCCTAGCAAGACCCAACTGGGCATGTAAGCACCCTTTATTTGCTCACCAAGTGACGAATTGGGTGCAAACAACAGGTTTATACTTGACATAGGTTAAGAGGAGATCATACAAATACAAAGAGATGAATTTAGCTTAGTACTGTCGATCAGTGAGAGGTTAGTAGGTGCATTGCTTTCTTTTATTCATATTTGTTTATATATGAATGAGATGATGATTGCATTAATTAGCTTTGACTGTTTCTGTTTCATTGCTTCGATTGTATTTGATTAGTATTTATTAGTTTAAAATCTTTAAACATTAAAAAAACAAAAAAAATTATGTTCTTACTTTATCTTATTTTGAAACATTATTATGAACATTCATTTTAGCAAGATTTCAAGTAAACCTTGTAAACTGTATATAGATTGTTTATAATCATTTGTATATTCACGTTTCTTTTTAATAAACATTAGTAAGTAATATATCACTTTTTAGAATCATAGATTTAGATTAGTTTATTTCTTTTACTGTTTTTAGGACTTTAGTTGGCTAACAGAGCCATTAAACCCATCGGGTCAGATCATACCAAATGGCTTGGGTTAATTAGACAACCTTGGTCTGGATCTAACTTTCCAGTTGACGATGTGTCATTTACGCCCATCAACAAATGGCGCTAGGAGGGACGAGGTAAATTTAATGATTAAATGTTTTACCCCTCATCCTTTCATAATTCCAGATTTATAAATTCTTCTTTTCTGTCATCTTGAAATGCACTAGAAGGCAGGCCAGAAAAGCTGGCCTTGTGGGAGTCTCTATTTCGAATGTTTTTAATTCCCCATGGCTCCCCAAATCATTGTGTTGGAACATGCTTTCCATTTATCATTACTCGATATTCCCAACAAGACAATCTCTCTCTTGTCCAAAATCACCTTTGATAGTGGGGGGAACGTGTTTGCAAAATACCATCTTAACAAGTTTTGGTGTAAATGCATCAAGCATGATATTTCTGATTTAAAGGTTTTATGCAGATTGTTCGCTTTTACTTTTAGGGGTCGGATTAAACATTGGTTTGAGTCTTTTCCAACATATCAAATTATTTATTGGTTTCAATTTGTAGAGGAATTTTTAGATTCTTTTGAAAACTATGATTATAATCAATTATGTGAAGAATTTCAGACTTTACTAATCAATGACAATTCATCTCCAGAGGGATTTTCAACAAGAATCCATCATGTTCTCCGTAAATTTAATCTTTATGACATGTCATTTGTACTAAATCTCCTATATGATGCTTGCATCCCTTTCATCTAGTCATATTCAATCTTGAATGATGAATCAATTACAAATCCTATCACTCAATTGCGAGAATAATTTTGTTCATAGGATGAGAGGAATCCATCCGAAAATTTTGAACAAGCAAGGGAGGTAGAATCTACTGAAAACGTTCTTACTGACAATCAAATTGGTTTTTCCTCTGAATCATTGTATACTTAGTGCTCGACCATCGTGGAAGAAGATTTGATGTTGGGTCAAGGTGAATGTCCATGTTCTTCTAACTCTTGCTCTAATCAATATTTAAATTCGGTTATTGAAGAAGACTTAGGTGATGAAAACAATATTAAGCATTCTAACATTCCAATGAAACTGATTAGAGATGTAGATCTGCAATTGGAAGAAGAAACCTTAAACCTTCATCCACAAAGCATACCTTATCCACAGGAAATATTAGATGTTTGTCATGAAATTTTTGAATTATCTATCATGCATGAGACAAATTTAGATGATCATATTATGTTGAAGAATTTATCACCAAAACAAAGTGAAAGTTTTAAGGAAAGTGAAGAAGAATGTCTTGAGAATACCATTGTTAAATATCATAGCTCAAGAGATTCTTTTCATGTGCTCATTTTTTATTCATTTTACTCTTTATATCCTGATCTCTTCTTAGATTCTGGTGGATGTGATACTTTACCCACGATATCTTACTCTTTTCCGTCACAATTAGATCTTTTTGATATGCCAAGATTTGGTGAAATTAATTCCAAACATAACATTTATGAAGTTGGATTTGATGCTCTTTCACTTTCATCACTCGCATGGAAAAAAAACATGTTGCAAGATGATTTTACACGATTTATTTTTGAAAAAGACAATGCACTCATTCTTATGGAGATCAAATATTCTACATTGCATATTTGTTTTTTGATTAGTTCAAATTTTAATTTTTATGCTTCACATTTTGAAACGATCAATCTCATCAAAGAAAGCGTTCAAAGAAATAATATAATTGATGTCATGAATCCTCTTATGATGTGTTCCCCATTGATATATCCATTTCATCAAAGTCATAGTTTGCATCCTAATTTTTATGATATGATCTTAAAATGGCTTGAATATTCGTATCTAAAAAATCTTCATAATAAAGATAAAGTTGTGCTTGCTTTGTTTTTATCAAAATATCTAGGAAGTAAGCATGACATAAAAATTTTAGATCCTCCATGTGAAGAAATTGATGAACATTTGGAGAATTGTCAAGAGGATGGGGCATTTCGGCCTTGGTTGATGGTTATGTCAGGTCCCTATAATATTGACAAGTTTTCCAAACTTACTTACACTCTTCCATGCCATTATGACCCATATCACAACAAGATTGTAGAATGGTTGGAAGATTCATACATCAAGAAGTTTCAAAGGAATGGTAAGGTCATGCTTGTTTTGTTTTTAAATGAATATATAGGAGGTAAGCATGACATATTTCTTTTGTATCTGCAAATACTACATTCTTTTATTCTGATTTTCGACCTTTTATGCCTTGCATGATTGAAGTTGCTCTTGTGGTTGCACTAGAAATACGATTTTACTTAGTGTTTTGATATATTTAGTAGTTTAGAGTAGGTTTCCTTTAGTTTTATTTCTCACTGTTTCTCTTTGTAATAATGCAGTTATGAACACAAGTGGGTACACCAAAAGAACCATAATATGAATGTTGTCAGGGAAGCCCACTTTAAATCTTTTTCTCTCTTCTTTTTACTGAATGTTTCTTTTCAAAAACGCAGTATCATTATGAAAATTTTAAATGGAAAGTAAAGAGATAAGTAAATTTGAACTGTCAATTCAACCCTAACCCAAGGTGCCATGAGTAGGACTGCACTCATCTTAATAAATATTTTTCTATTTTCTTTTAGTCTCTTTTATTTTTAATAATAATGCTTGGTCAAAGTAACATCTCATGCATCACTATATTAAGAAAAGAACTTGCTCCCACATGATATTTTATATGATTTAGTTCTTCCTTTATTTTATAGTGAGATGCTAGTGGATCCAAAAGCTCAAGTTTATCTTTGGCCAAAATTGTTTCCTGAAAAGTTTTCTTTTGCTTTTTTGATTTTGTGTACTTCTAATTTTGAATCCCATTAATAAAATTTGATTTGGTTTGTTGTGTTTTTTTTGTTTTCTTTGATTGTTTTGAATGAGTTTTCTTCTTGTCTATCTTTTTGAATCAATATATTTCTGATCAAAGAGCGATTGTCGAAGGAAGCATTCATTTTAAGACTTGTGTTTTTCAAGCAATTTGAAATAATTCAAAAAGTTCCTGATATTAAGATATAGCTCAAACAATTGATTTTTAAGTCAATTGTCACTTTCGTTTTGTCCTCAAATTTTCTTTGCCAGAGTATTACACTAGAGATGTGGTTTAAATATTTAAGAATTATGATGATCTTTAAACTTTTTACACCATCCATATTCTTAAGCAATCACTTCTAAGTGCTTCCCCATTCTCTAGATGTTTTCTTAAATGAAATCTAAAATATCTAAACCATGATAAAAAAAACTTCCAGTTTTGAAAGAAAATAAATAAACTATTCACTTGTATTGCAATTAACCTCCAGTGTCACCCCGCTCTCTTTGTCATCAATAAATCTATAATTGTATTATTATTTAAAAGTGGAATAAGAGGGTTGGAAGCACTTAAGTGTGGGAAGTGTGTGTAAACCCGTCGGGGTACTGAACAGGCTCGCTGGCAGCGGGTCAATGCACACATGATACCAAGACAACTTCGTCAGGGTAATGAACAAGCCTGATGGCAACGAAGAAATGTTGGGTTGAGAGGTAGCAGGTATATGATTTTAAATTAACTTTTATGGAAGTATACATCATGTGGATACAACTATTGGATGGGATTAAAACATTTGAGTGGGTTAAATGACATCCCTATGAGGCTATGGACACCTGCTGACAGCAGTGGCTCTGTCAATAGTATTGAAGTTATTTTATAAACATCATGACTCTTTGATTAAGACATTATTCCAGGTTATAATCCCCTGCAAAGAAAATTTTATTGTCTGGTTATAACATTGAGCTTATCCTAATACTATATGGTCTCAGAGTGAAATTATTTCAGGGAGCTTAAATCATTTTTCAAGTCTTATTATTTTCTTCCTGAGATGAAATCTTACCAGATCAAAGATAACTTCTTTTCCCAGTAAGTATCCATTTGTTGGGCCCCAACAAACCCCCCTAAATTTTTTCAAAATTTAAAGGGCCCCCATTAAAATCTTGATAATTTTAATGAGCTACATAATCAACCTTTTCAAATAGTTCCATACCTTGGATTTCTTTGAGACAAACTTAATAAATTCACTATAGTATGAGACATTCATTACAAGAGTATATGTCAAAATTTAGAAACGGTCATAGAAATCTCAATTGAAACAAAAACGTTAATTTTTATCAACTGTTTACTTTCGTTTAAATTATGATTATGTGTTCATTGTTTTGCTCATTAACAAGTTTGACTATTTTGAATAATGGGTTCAATACTTCATCAAATAATATCTTGGTTGGTTTCTCATTTTCACAAAATCATTTGGTGGGATTAATTAATTAAATTCTTTTTTTCATTTTGCATCTCATTTCAAAATAAAAATAATGATAAAAAAATAATTATCTATCATTTGTTTGATTTTGTGAAAACCCAAAATTAATATTTTTCTCATCTCCATCAACTTGAAGCTTCTAGGATTTTAATATCATATTTCAATGGAAAATATAAACAATGATTGGTTAGAACTTCTAGTTAGTTTAAATTCATTTTAATTTTACTGTTCTAGATTTTGTTTTATTCACGATTTTTAGGTCATTAATTTAGGTTTCTTTTTGTTTCACAAGTTTCTATTATCAGTTATTTGGTACGAATTTGATCATGGCTTGATTTTATTATCTAAATATGTTCAATATGATTGATCCAAAAATAATATTGGATTGTTGCAAATAAATTTATGAACAACAACAGATAAAATTTGGAAATGCGTCAAGAACAAATAACTGATTTTCTGGGATTGATTGCAGCCAAACTGTGAGGAATATGAAGAAACAGTTGAAAACCCATTTCCAAAATGGACCCATTTAGCTTATGCATGGGAATTTTCCCAAACAAATGCATGATTTGAGAGATATTTGTGTCTCTTTACGAAGAAAATTTCAGGTGGCGGAAATTATTAGTGACGCCTAGACTATTCATTCATGGCATAAATATATGAGAAAGTTAAGAGCCAAGGGATCCAAGAAATTGAGAGGAGGATTTGTATCCTTTCTCTTTTGTATATTATTTCTTTTGTAAATTTTTTTTCTTTTCAAATGGAGTAACGGATGGTTGGAATCTTTGGGAGAATGGACAAGTATTTTCAAAGAAGAATATGGAATTTCAGGTTGCTTAATGGCTTTTATCCTGTGAGTAAAATGGTTTTATTTTCATTATAATATCTTCATATTTTTTGAATAATTGATTATACATTGATTTAAATTAGCTTTAGTCTGTTTTATCAATACATGGTTAATTGCTATCATTTATATATTAATTTTTTCAATCTTTAAGAGTTTATTATCCCAAAATTTATTCCTGGACCATATGATGAACATATTTTGTTGAAATTATATGAGAAAACAATTTACTCTTTGGCTTTCGTCCTGTGTAGACTTTGCAGTGTTTTTCATTGTCTTCTCATGTAATTTCTTGATGTGAAATGTTATTTGTGTCGAATTAGCTTTAGTCAGTTTTGTACATAATATTTTATATCATGCTTTTCTTTATGTTGTTCATTATATTTTGGTTTAGTTTATATCTGTGACTGATCATCTATTCAAGTATTTTGAGTTTACATCTGATGCTATATAGTTGGTAACACCATTCCTGAGAATTGGAATTTCTTTCATTTTCAGTTATTGGGCATTTCAAGGTGACAAGATATATAATTATGTCTTTCAGTCGTTATAAACTCGCTCCAAAAAATGAAACACTTCCTTGAATTTCTTCAAGAAGTGTTGTTCTTTCTTTTGTCATAGGTTTACACTTGACATGGGTTAAGAGAAGCTCATACAAATACAAAGAGATGAATTTAGCTTAGTACTGCTGATCAGTGAGAGGTTAGTAGGTGCATTGCTTTATTTTATTGAAATTTGTTTATATATAAATGAGATGATGATTGCATTAATTAGCTTTGGTTGTTTCTGTGTCATTGTTTCAATTGTATTTGTTTAGTATTTATTAGTTTAAAATCTTTAAACATTAAAAAAACAAAAATATTTATGTTCTTACTTTATCTTATTTTGAAACATTATTATGAACATTCATTTTTGCAAGATTTCAAGTAAACCTTGTAAACTGTATATAGATTGTTTATAATCATTTGTATATTCATGTTTCTTTTTAATAAACATTAGTAAGTAATATATCATTTGTTAGAATCATAGCTTTAGATTAGTTTATTTCTTTTACTGTTTTTAGGACTTTAGTTGGCTAACAGATCCATTAAACCCATCGGATCAGATCATACCAAATGGCTTGGGTTAATTAGACAACCCCGGTCCGGATCTAACCTTCCAGTTGATAGTGTGTCATTTACGTCCATCAACAAATCCCTAAATAGTGGCACATTACCTGTTAATCAGTGCATATTACATTAGTAATGTTATTTTATTTATGTCGGCTTGGGTGTTTTAGTTGTAATTGTACCTCCTTGTCTCCTATATATACCAATGAGACATTTTCATTTGGAATCATCTTGTATTTTAAAATTTATGTGGCGTATAAGGAGGTTTCCCCCTAGAAGAGGATTATTATATGAAATTCTATATTTTTCAAGGCGTTGAGTACTTATTCTGAGATTTTTCTATGTTATCTTGATATTTGGTTCTTAACATTGTTTGGTGACCTTTGATTTCTCATAATTTCATTCAAGATCCTTGAACTATTTTCAAATTGCGATCCCTTCTTTACTTTCTCAATTTCACTTTTTAGCAGCTTAATCTCAGCTTCTAGTTTCTTACATACTTGTTTTTTATCATTAAGTTGTTGTAAAATGACTTCTTCAATTTTATTAACTTCCAGGAGCTGGGACTTCAAGTCACTGATGGTATGTTATGATTCTTTGATAGTTTTGGAAACTTCTCTCTCTCTTGATTTAGTAGCTTCTTTAATATATAAGATCTCTTCCCTTAGTAATATGTTTAGTTTTTTTAGTTTTTCTTAGTTCTTCAATTATACTAAGGATCACTTCTTCTTCATCTTCTGATTGTTTATCATCTTGAGTTTTTACTCCCATAAATAGAATCTCTGGTTTATCTTCTTCATTTTTTTCTGATGAACTATTATCTTCTTGAGTAAATAACGTTTTATTTTTCTTGTAGAACTTCTTTTTATTATTAGTGTTTCTTTTCTTCTGATTGTTGAAGGTTCTTTCATCATTAGTTTCTTCCTGCTTAGGATGGGGACATTTATTGGCAAAGTGTCCAATTTTTCCATAGTCAAAACATATTAGATGAATCTTTCCTTTGTATTTCCTTGTCCCTTTCTTTAGTTTCTTTATGAAGTTGGCAGTTTCCTCATAAGATATAGATGATAACTCATCGTTTATCTTGTGCCCCTGACTCATATTTGTTTTAGATGATTTAAAAGTTATTTCTCTGTTTGATGATTTATCATTCCATGTTCTCATTTCATATGTTGTAAAAATTTCATGAAGTTGATCAACTGTGAGTGTGTTTAGATCAGATCTATCTTCAATTGTAGAAATATTTGCATCATATCTCATAGCTAATGATATTAGTATTTTTTTCACAATATGTTTATCTATAATTTATTCTCCTACCACTCTAATTGAGTTAACCACTTCATCTACCCTATGAAGGTATTCAACAATATTTTCTTCTTCTTTCATTTTCATATTTTCAAACTGAGTTCTATAGGTCTGTAGTTTGGCTTCCTTGACTTTGTCATATCATTCATATACAACCTCCAAATTGTCCCATATTTCTTTGGCTGATTTACAATGCATAACCTTCACACATATAGAATTAGTAAACCCTCCTAGAATTCTATTAACTTCTCTTGCATTGTCATTACATGTTTTCTTTTCTGCAACGTCTTTGGGTGGAGCAGTTGGTGCAGTGTAACCATATACAATAGATTGCCTGATATCAAAACCAAGAGCCAACATGAAGTTTTTCATTATTATTTTCCATAGAGCATAACCTCCTCCATTGAACAATGGTGCTTTGTTGTTAGACATTCCCTCTTGTTGATCCATATTCAGTATCTACCTTTCAGTTGTTTAGACTATGCTAAAGGCACCTGCTGTGATACCAATTGTTGGAATACTGAGAGGGGGGGTGAATCAATATTACCTCTTTTTAACAATTAGCAATTAATTTTTATATTTTATTGATTACCATAATAAATCAACAATGAATTGTACGCAAAATCAATTATATAAATATATTTAACAAGAATTACAGGGTTTTATAAAGAATAGTGAAGGACACCAATCCTTTTTAGAGCACCAACTCCCTCATCTTTAGGGAATCGATCCTAGGAAGCACTAAATCCCTTTTTTTTAGGGCACCAACCCTAGGAAGCACCAACTCCCTTAAATTACACTTAAAGGATATGAATCCTTCCATGATCCTCCCTTCCACCCTTACTTCATATGAATCATTAGTTCTTCTTGGACTCTTTTTTTGTTTTGATCTTCTGATCTGGACTACAAAGACCCTTTCTTCTCACCAATCTTTCTTGTTTATATACTCTTCCAACTAGTGTGAGCTGTAAAACATTGCGTCCCTTTATTTGGACCATCACACCTCTTCATTTTGAAAGTAACAATAATCACTATTATTATTTAAACATTATTTTTAATTCTTTAATTCAGTGAGAGTGATTTTCATAAATTGATCATAGGTATGGATCGATTTATTTTTAACTCGATTCCATGCCTTTGCAAATATTGTAGAAATCGAGTTCTGCAGAGGCGCTTCCTTCAAACCATTAACATGTGACCATATGCGCAAAACCACAGGCGTATTAAGTGTTGCCTCTTCTTTTACCCTTATTTCTTTATTCCATACGAACACGGGTGGTGACCAGGAACTAAGCCAAGTGAGTGATTAATCACTTATCAAAATCAATGATCACGTTTATGATGAGATCGATGGTTCTCATTTACTTCAGAACTTCATCTATTCGTGGCTCCTGGACTCTAGAGTAGCAATTCTTTCGAAGTGATTACCTACCGAATAAGTCATAAAGTGGTGGTGACCTCTTGCTGTTGGTTAACACCTCTACTTATTCTATCCTTCCACTATGCTTGATCATCTCTTGAGAATTCTCTTGAAGTAGATCAACGATTAACATTGATTTGGACCTTCGATGCTTTGAGTGGTTTCTCCTACACGGGCCTTCAATCTTCTGGAGTACATTTCACCGAAGAAGATCATATGGTTGGATTTTACTTGCATGATGAATGATTCTCATTCATTTTAGAATTTCGGGACTTCGGGAATTTGCTGGTGGTGAAACTCTTGAAGTACATACTCCCGGAGTGACGTAGTTGCGTACGTCACTTGTTGACGTGGCACTGACCGAGTGGCTACCATGTGTCACATAGATTCATGACTTACACATATCTGAAATGCTAATATCACCTTGAAACTTATCACCATTTGATTGTGCCACGTGTCATTGCTGATGTGGATATCCTGATGTGTGCGCTAGGTGTCTTCACTTTGTGACTTTAGAACTTCGGCCTTCGGGTAAATTTACATGTTCTCAACACATTCTTTCCAAAGTGGTCATCACTGAAGTTGACCACTATTCTGATCCAATGGTCATCATGTATTCTCTAGATCTGATGGTCCTTCTTTAACCCGAAAAGGATTAACTAAATCCAACGACTATCAAGAATTCGGGTATTCAGGATCTCAGGCCTTTTGCCTTTCTTATCATATCCTTCTACTTTCATTGATCTGACGGTCAGGATATTACCCGAAGTGTTCCTTAGATCATACGACTTGTGTCTGCTTTGAGACACTTTGTTTCTTACTCTGTCCTTCAACTAAACTTGATCCAACGATTGGAATACTTCCTGAAGTGTTCCTCAGATCATATGACTCATGTCCTCTTTGGGAATTTGTCCTTCGGGTAATATTACTTGTTCTCAACCCTTTTCTGCCAAACTGGTCAATGCTGAATTTGGCCACTTCTACCTTGGCGTGCTCTGAATAGATCAACGGCTGAGGGGTTTTCCAGATCCAACGGTTGATGAGAGTTCATGACTCTAGGGCTTCGACCTTGGTATTTGCTTATCCTATCCTTCCACTTTACTCGATCCAATGATCCTGGATTGTCTCGAAATAATAATGAATGACTCTTGTGCGTCATTCATTATGAGCTTCAAGTGCGTCATCTCTTTTGATCTTTTTAATAACTATTTTCTACATTTTGTTCATACCAACTTATATTTATAACGTAATGACATCGACTTTTGACATCAATGAAAATACATCAGTGACAATATGTCCAACAAGATACTCCATCAACACTTCCAACAATGACTGACTTGAACTCTCCACTCTCTACTCGACTGAGTTCAAGAAGGAAATACGATCTATGATGCTAATCCTCCCATGGCCTTTCATCTTCGGCCATCACCTCGATAATTACTTCATCTGAAGGAAATACGGTACATAAACAATCTTAAGAGTTTGGAAACTTTTGAGCCCATATAGGCTCATGAAAGAGATCATCCTCCTCGATGACTGCTGGAGTTTGATCTAGGTCTGCCATGACCAACCAATTGGCTTAATAAGCTATTTCAATTGCAGATAAAGGTTCATCCATCCCGAAATGAACTCGACCTTCGACCATAATAGATGGTGAGGGAAGGGTGCATGGGTCGTGTATATATGATGTCCTAAATGAATCGACCCTATTAAATGAAGTAGAACGAACGTACATAATTGATGTGGGGAAATCAAAAGATCCCATTAACGAAGGGTGCATCCCATAACCGATGCTCTCCGTGGTCACCTGAGAGTTTTCTATCCAAGGGAAAATAGTCCTAGGATTAGTTTTTGCATCAGAAAGGTTGGACACCACTTGATCTATAGTCATGATTCTTCCCTCTTGGGGAAAACATATAATCTGGGAAATTGTCGAGACGACAACTATCATGGCATAAGTCCAACTTCTTCCTAACAAGATATTATAGCTGAGCGATGTGTCAACTACTTCAACCTCTAAACAAACAAAATTCCCCCTTAGCGTGACCATACATGAAGGAATTAGACAACGTGGTTGAAACAAGCGTTCATTGAAGTCCATCAAGAGTGTAGGAGAAGGGGTAAGTTCAAGAAAATCGATGGTTTTCTAGCATGAAAAAGACATCATGCACGTGGAATATCGTTCATCAACGACGGTTCTCTTAACTAAGATATTTTTTCAAAAAAATCCTATCTGAAAGGCTACACGATATGGAAGGTGTGGTCTCACATCAGTAGCATCAAACTTCATTACGAGCTTACTAGCAGAGTCTGCATCTCCTATGGTAGATAACAATGAAGTGCGTTGTGAGGGGAAACTTTGGAGAACCTCCAAAGGAGACATTTCACAAGGTGTCTGAACCAAATCCTCCACAACTAAATAATCGAGAGCGACTCGTGCATTGGGTTTATGCGTTGTCCTTTTATAAACTCCCTTATGTATGGGTGACACTGCCTATTTCTTAGGCTTCTCTATGTGGAGAGGGGCATGATCTTTTGAATTTTTCTTACCCTTCTCTATCAAGTCTGGGTTATCATAATTCTAATTTCTCATCGACAAATCTACATATTTTAGTTTCAAGGAGTTAAGCATGTTTACTACTCATTTATATCCATAAGTGGGGGGAGCAATTGAAGTGCCCCCTTGTGGGTTGAAATTGGAAGAACCAGCTTGCAAGTTATGCCCTTGCGGAAAAGGGTTTTGCAAGACAACATGATGCTGCTGTTGATTCAACTTGATAAGATGTTGGGATTATTCCATTTGTGGGCATTGATGTGTAAGTTGATGATCGTCGCAAAGCTTACAAGGAAACTTCACCTTCCTTTTCTCATCCTTTCCCCCCTCAACATTTTTGTTTGACTTTTTGTTATTACCCCCACCACCTTTCTTACCCTTTCCTTTTCTTTTATCTTTGGGCTGTGGAGGACCTTTCAAATTCTTGGTTTGCACATAATGTACATTGAAATACTGGGTGGCATGGGTGGTCGAGCCAGTAGTTGGACCGACCATAGGTTACTGGATAAAAAGTTTCTGCATCTAGCTAGTGGCTAGATCCGCGAATTTTCTTTGTGCAAAAAACACTATACCATCGGCATGTGGGTTGGAATTTGGATTTTCCAAGTCAAGAGTAGATCATAGTGCATTCAGCATAATCTCATAGATCATGCCTAACTAAGAGTTTATAAGCTCTAAGTGTTGCACCCAAAATATTTCTCGTTCCTCTAAAAGCACTCTCGAAGTTGTGACATCCTTTGAAATATACCGGAGGAAGGATTTCATGAACCATTCGAGGAGGAACTTCGGTGGAACCATAGCCTTAATTAGGCTCTTCTTTCTCCTCCATTCCTGAATGTGATAAGAAATGTGTGTGGATTTGTCTTGTACAAATTTAGCCAACAATTCCATCCCGACATTGTACCGGATAGGGAGTTGGAAGTGGTTTAAGAAAACCATAACTAAATCACCGAACACCGATTACTTCCCCTTCTCGAGTTCAATATACCATTCGACAATGCCTCTAGTGAGATTACATTGGAACAAATGAAATCAGATTGAATTGTCATTTAATGAGTTGGATGAGCACCACAAGTGGAATGTCATCACATGGTCCTGTGCGTCCTCGCTGATTTTACCCTCAAACTTTGGAATGTCCAAAGGTAATTTAGTTGGGACCATAGGCCAAATGGGGTCATGACAAATAGGATCATTCATCAACTTGGAAAATCTGGAAAATGAAAAGTTCCTAGAAACGATAACCTAGGATGCATCATTGACTAATGAGTGGCCTAAAAAGAAGGTCTTGGGTTTTAACTTGCACCAGGTTTCTAGAAAGAGTTTCTTATCGAACCATATATTGGGATAAATATAAGTGGCCCTTAGTTGAATGAAGGAAAACCTCCACCTATCTGGTTCCCAAGAGGAAAATTCGGGTTACCTCCAGTGGACCCCATGTGGAAAGGAATAAATACTTGCATGGGGGTGGACTAACCAGAAAAATGGTTTCCCCCTTGCAACATCCCTTGGAAGGGATTCTAATAGCATTGGAGAGGAGTACTCCCCAATGAAACCCCTAATGAGGATAAAGGTCCTTTCCAGGGAGCAAGTTGACCTTGTAAGGGGTTGCCTGCTGCAGACACTACAGACGTAGTGAAAGGGTTGCTTTTGAACCCACCGTAAAGTGTGAATGGGGTTGAATTGGATGACATACTAATGGATTGGGATACGTTACCCATATATTTTCCCAGCCCCATGCGGGGCTAGCGCCAGAAAATGGAACATGTCCACTTATGAAAAATAGAGATGATGGAGGAATGTGACCTCCACCCTAAGAAAAGGATTGGTAAGGAGCTAAAGTTCTCCCTGAACCAACATTCGATGACTGGGACGTTGGCTAAAAACTAACCAATGTGTCAAGTGTGCCCATTGGCGACATTCCATAAGAGAAAGCATTTGTTGTTGACACAAAATATGTTGTTGCACTCGAAACTTGAGTGGGATCGACAATCGATGAGGAAATGCTGATGGTTGTCAGAGTGACAGTGGATTGAACCACATTTGTCATTTGAGCTGACATACCAGGAGGAAAGATCCCCCCGGTAACGATCTCCAAGGTGGGAGTTGCAGGGGCTCCCGACCATGACACTGGAGAAGTGCTATCCATAATGGACCAACAAAGAAGGATACTATCAGTAAAGTCCAATCCTAGAGGTGGGAATTGTATGAACAGAAACAAGAAATTTGAAGGTAACGAAGAATTAGTGTGTGGAGCGAATTTCATAGATCCAAGATCCTCAATAATTACCTCTTCTGGTTCTAGAAAATTGACTTCTAGAGAGTTATGGTCTATGATATCAGTCTAACCAACCAGTACGAAAGTTCCAGAATGATCAAGCTGACGCCTTTGGTGAGGGATAGGAGAATTATTTCTAATCTCTTCCTCATGCCGAAGGCATTGAATTCTCCTCGATCTTCGAGGAAGTAGGTTGTACAATTTTAGGGATTAGCTCTTAGTGTCAATCCACATGTATGCCTAAGGTTAAACTACCTTCACCAAACCCACCACTAAAAATAACTAAAGATAAAACAGACACAAACAACTCTGTCAAGATTTTGACTCAAGTGGATTAAGTCTTTGGAACGGAAAATAACAAACTCATCTTAGGCCCTTTTGGATGAAGGAACAGGTTGATTAAGTCTCGTGGAACAATGAATGAAGGTATGAGAAGTACTTATCCTGACCTCCATAGATCAAAATTATTCGGTGTAAGTACCCACACTTCGCAGGGCACCCTCCAACAATACTAAAGTGTGTGATTCAAAATATTCCTTGGGTATTATGGAAAACCCCCACAATCACCTTGTGATTCACCTAGGAAGAGAAACTATGGTTACCATCTTGTAGTCTGTGCCCAGGGGGTACAATAGACAATCGATATTGAAAGTGTGGAGAGGGTAACAAATCATGAATCCTCTAAAGCACCGCCTCTCACAGAGTTATGGGTACGATCAAAATCCCCAATACACATTCTTTCCACTATGTTTAGTCCAAATCTGGAGGGGAATCTGCTCATCTATTCCTTATGTGACCTTGTGTTTAACTCTTGTGTTAGAGGAGATTCCAGACCAACCTATACAAAAAATTGGGTTCTACACTCCCTATCTCAGACAATTATGTTTGTTAATTGGTGTTATCACTGAAATTTCGTCCGCAAATGGTTACAAGAATTCAACATCATCAAACAGTTATGAAGTCATCCATGGACCTGAATTAACACAAAAGCATTCATAAAGGGTCAAAAACTATACAAAGTAGTAAAAAATGGAAGGGCACTATGAAGACACTGGGTGCAAACGCACATGCGCGACACAGAAAAGCAAGATTCACGTACATGTGCACGATGCACGACTGTTGTAGCAAAAAGTCGTGCACCTGAGAAACAATGCATTTATGAGAGTGGTCGGCCTCCCACCCACTTCTGGTTCAACTTCCAAGCTGATTTGACACTCAAATCTGGACTGGATTTGATTGGATGGTTGGTCAAAGACCTAGAAATGCCCTAATTAGCCTCTTTACACACTACAAACTAGTTGAACAATAGCTCAAATGAATGCTATAAAAAGGCCATGGATACACTTCATTTTTCAAGAAATTTCATAGCAAAGTTATGCTGCCATTATTCTCTTGAGGACTCTTCTATCCTTGCCAAGAGTATACTTGCATCATTGCTTTGGGGCAATCCATCTCACCCCTTGAGTGGATTAGCAAAGAATTCTTTGACCATTTTCATTTTCATTTTCAAAGTTGTAAGAAGAGCTTACTTGTGGGGGCCCAAGAGCCCTCCCTTGGAGGAAGAAGGGACTCATAGTCCCCTTGCTTCTCGATGTTTTCTTTCAGTAATATCAACCTTATCATTGGTGACATGGGTCTCATTGTTCTTTTTGTCTCTATGTCCCTATGCTTATAAATTTAGTTGTTGTTTTATTTCTTAGTTTAATTCTTAGTTGTTGTTTTATATTTATTTTTCTAACCCTTTTCCTTGCAGCTGTCCTGCTTAGCAAACCCAACTGAGCTTGCAAGCACCTCTATTTTTCTCACTAAGGTGACAAAAGAGGTATAACAAATTGGCGACTCCACTGGGGAAAGGTATCAATTTCCTACCCCATTTGGGTTTTTCTAGCTCTTCTTTTAGTTTGTTTAACTTGCAGGTGCACTAACCGGCCTAAGCCGACCTGCCAATCAACCAATTCCAAGTTGAATTGGGAGAAATCCATCCAGATTTTTCATTCTCAGCCATGTGTCACCTGTGCGCGGGTTTTTAGGCCCACAGACGCGCATCGCGCGCACATTCGCTTAAATCACAATTCTTTTATGTGCATGTGCGCTTATGGACTTGTCTCTGTTCATCCACATGCGCTTTGTGCACCTCTGTATCCACTGAGACCCGCGCATCTGTGAAAAAATTCACATTGTAAAGTTGTTGAGATGTGGGGAAGGCCATTTTACTTCTTAAAAATGATTTCAAGCATGTTTTAAAGCTGCACCACACTTAGTCCCCTCATCATATAAAGGGGTTAGTCAAAACACATAGGCACTTAGGGAGTTAAAATCAATTTCCTCTTTTGCTTTCATTTTCGCCACATGGATGGCTTGTTTTGATGCACAATATAAGTTGGAAATCATTTTTAATAACATTTAACTAACATTGGGACTATAATTTGGATAACAATCACTTAGTATGCTCTTCTCTCGTGCATCCAAGCGATCTTGAGAATCAGAAAAAGATTGTGAAATGATTTCATCTCCCTTAAGAACATTAAAACCTTTAGGAGAGGACAAAAGCCCTTCTTGGGACTCCTCTTTGTTTGTTTTTTCAAACACATCCTAATATTGTAATGGGCCCATACATGCCCACATGCTACAAAGATAGGATAGTGTTGAAATATGCTTTCTTAGATCAAATCACTAGGGAAGTTTAAAGGTTTTGTAATGCGCCCATACATGCCCACATGATCAATCTAGGATAGTTTCAAATCTTTTCTTAGATTACATCACACTAGGGAGTTAAAGGGATAGTAACAGACCCACATGTCCACATGCTATCTTCCTAGGGACTTTTGAATTATGCAAGGTTGTACCAAAGGCACTTACTTAATTAGGTAATCAACACTTATAAGGACCAAGCGAAGTCCACATGCAGCAAGGTGACATCTAATTCACTAAAAATTGGCACACTTTCACTCACACACAAAAGTCACTTATCACTCACATAGCTTCTTCTTGAAACGTGGAGGTCAAAGTAAGTTTCCTCCAAAGGGATTCCGAAAACACCCCACCCTTTTCTTGACGAAACTATCCACTCCCATTTTTATTCAACGAGGTTGGTTCACACCCCCAATCTCTCAAAACAACTACATCTAAATTTTTTCTAAAAACTCACTAAGTTTTCCTCCATAGGAGGTGCCAAAAGATTTTTTTTAGTCTAGTTAGGATTTCAGGGATAGGCATCCAAATAACTCCCTGTTATCTGGTTCTCACATTGTCGAATCCATAGAAGTTGTCAAATAGGGAACTGAAAATCCTCCAAGTCAAGTGTTCCTAACACCATAAGGTAGGGAGATACCCATGAAGGGTTGAAGGCTGAGTTATGGTTGTTCTGTGTGTCCCCCCTTGAGGCACCCACCTCTTGGATGGGATCCATCCCGTGACCCATTTCTTAGGCCGAAAATCTAAATGCCGCACTTTGACCGAGGTACCTAGTGACCAAATTTTAGGACATCTACCCGGTTGGAAATTGTGGGCTGCAATTGCACCTTGATTGGATTTTGTGTGGATATTGGGAAATATTGCCAGCTCTTTCGGGATATGCCCCCTTTACCCCTCATTAAAACCAATTATTTCATCCTTCACTAGTTTCTCGTCCGGATACTTCAGACCCCACTGTTGAGTACTATTGGAAGGTCCAGTGCTATTTGAGAGGAAGGACGTTACATCTTCTAGGACACGAGCATTTGTTTCCTTTTGATACCCCACGAGGACAAAACCCACTTATCCACATATATGCTTCTTTTTCAAAACATTTTATGTATGATTCACTTCTGACTACATTTTGATTTGGATATATATATTGTGTAAAGTTCAAATTTTGCAACAAAGGCTCTTGTTTCTTTATTTTTCTCACCACCATTTGCACACATTCACTCAGCTAGTTGGACATCATAGGGGACCCAAAGAATCCCCATCGTTCACGACGCTAGCTAAACCTCCCTCCTATCTTAGGGGGAGTGTCTGGTATTGCCCACTCCTCGACACCACCTTCACACACTCCTGTGAGTGCTGCTATTTTAGGATTAACTTTGCTTGGTTCCACATTACTTGGGTCCACTTCCCAAGGCCCTCCGTCCACTCGCTTTCCTTTACACGGAAGCGGGGGCCCAACTTCCTCTCAAGGGGGAAGTACCAACCCACCTAGCCCCCCTCAAGGGTCAGGTTCACAACACACTTACACTATGGCTGGAGATAATCCTCCCCCCCCACTACAGATGCCATATTTGTCCTATCTCAACATACCAGATCTAAGCAAACTCACCAATGATCCCATATTGCATACCCCCACATGTCCTGCAATGCCCACCAAACTACCTTCATACATACCCAAGTTTGAAGGAAAGGCAGGCAACGACCCTGCCAACCATGTCATGACCTTTCACCCATGGTGCTCTTCCAATAGCATTATGGATGATTCCATCAGACTGTGATTATTTCAATGCACACTCACTGGCCCATCGACCAAATGGTATGTAGAGGAAAAATCAGGGTCCCATGCGGCTTTTGAATCCTTGGCCAAAGCATTTTTGACCTTCTTCCAACTACCAATCCTCCATGACAATGGTCTAGAACTACTTTCTAATTTCAAATAAACCTCAACCACACATATCACTGATCACATTCACGAGTGGCGTAGGTGACATAGTTTGTGCAAAGAAGAAACCACCAAGCAACAATGTCTTGACCGGTTTCTTAGATCACTTGTCTCTCTCCTCGGTAAGGATGTAGCTTCCACCTTCCCTCAATATGAAGAGGAATCCATCAGTAAGGCTCAACAGTATGACCTCATCTATGCATAGTCTGGGTGCTTATACACTGTACTTCTTGATCTTTCAAAACTTGTGCCATTTGGCCAAGACAAACCTGGGATGTCTCACTCAGCAGGCAGACTGATTGGTACCACCACTCACCATGGTCCACAACCCCAAAAACCACCTATGTATGGAACACCTCAATACCCCCCGACATACGGGGGCACTTCTTATTTCCACCCACTGCCTTATCAACAACCATACCCTATTGCTATGCCTCCCCCCATCAGTGGGCCATCGCCGGCACCCCCCATACACCCACCTATTCAAACAAGTTCTGGTACCCCCTCTACCTCAGCTTATAGTACTAGCGAAAGCACTACGCCTTACTATGTCCCTTACAGATTGTTACCACCACAGAATCTGTACTTCCCATTTCTCGGCCCCCCACAACCCATGGCTCCCCCACATCCTCATGCTAGGGTGAATTTTGTTCAACCCTCTCCCATTCAGCAATATCAAAACTTCGAATAGATGAATATGGAAAATCCGACCCATCCATCGAACAATGCCAAAAAGAAAGGATGAAACAGGAACAACAACAACCCAGGTCAAGGCGGGAATCAACCCCAGCAGAACCAACCCACTAGGGGAAACAAGAACCAAGGGAATCAGAACTCCCAAGGGGGCAATAATAATAGGCGTCAAGGGAGAAATAACAATATTGTTAAAACCAACTTCCCTTGTGCCCTTTGTGGTGAGTTCATCCATTACACTCATCATTTCCCCCAAATCAATGATTTCAAACGGTTGAAAGACTCAGGTAGTCTACCCCATCCTCTAGCACCGCCTGCCCCTTAGCAGGCACCACAACAATACGTGCAACAACCCCCCCTACCATGCTACAGAATCCTATTCCACACCAAGGTGTGATAAACACTCAACAAGACACACAACATCCCCTACCTCAGGTGGGACAGTACCTCAACCCAAACAATCTAGCAGATCGCATGATCCTCCTCACTAGTGAGGAAGAAATCCTTCTGCAAACATGTAATCGTCAGTATCATGCCCCCGCTGAGTCTCCTCCCATCCCTCCAGAGACAAACCCTGCACCGACGGGACCCCCGTTGGTGATTCCTCACCCTACCGCTGAGCCACCTCTTTGTATCCCTCACATCCCATTGTGTAGGAATGTCCACAAACCACAGGCTAGGGCAGCTCACAATTAGAGTTTGGTTGACGACTTAGCACAATCCCCGGCTGCCATGTCAGTTTTGGAGGTCCTCTAGACTTGTCCCACTCAATGGAAATCATTACTTTCCACCTTGGGGGCAGTCTACCCTGCAGATACCCGACTCATTACCTTTGATCTCGATAGCGGAGAACCTCACCTTCCCACCTTGATCGCTTTTAAAATACCAGTAAAAATATGGAACATCACAGTTCATTGGTGTATCATCGATGAAGGTGCATCTACATGCATTATGTCCAAATCTGTATGGAAGAAACTTGGTTCTCCCAAACTCATACCCTCTGCCATCACCTTACGAGCTTATGACGGATGATCATCCTCTCCTGAAGGGCTCTTCCAAAATGTCCCCGTCGAACTCGAGGGAAATACTATTCTCATCGACATCGAAGTTATCGACACCCCACTCGATTATAATATCCTGTTCGGTCGTAGCTACATGTACACTATGAAGGCAGTAGCCTCTTCTGTCTTTTGGACAATGATGTTCCCCCACAATGGGAAGATCGTTACTATTGACCAAGTCTCACATTACGAGCCTAACCCATCTGCCAACATCGATAACATTCTTCTTCACATCCACACGAGTCACGACGCATACCCACTCGTCGAGATGGGTCCTAGAATTTTCAAAGATCCATCATTGTTAGGAACTTACCATGGCGCACCACCGCTCCTTCATCCTTCCAATCAAGTATGCGTCATATCATCTAATGGAACTCACATAGAGGATACCCTTCCTCCTATGGAGTCTTCTATCATATCTGACGCCCCACTAGTCACAGAAATCCCCCCTCAAGAGACTCCTGCGAACTCGTCGACCCCACCAGTCCATGATTTCCCCTCTCCCCAAGGACATATCCCAGTTTGGGAGACAGTTCCCCAAGCCATCACCCAAATCCCCTTATTTTACCCTCCACCAGGCATCGAAGCATTCCAAGTAGCCGCAATGCTTACCCTACCTAATATGGTGTTAGAAATTCTAGTTTGGTACTTACATCCACCAGATATGGTCCCTCAACCATCCCTTCCCCCCCAAACGGAAGGAATCCCAATGATGATTCCCATCCTTACNCCATACCCCCTACACCCCCACTCACTAACCCCCCTGCCACATCTAGGGGTAGAAGAAAGAAGAAGGAACCCACAACTCCACTTCCTCCGCACGTCCAACCTCCTTGCGCACTATGTGAGAAAGATGGACACCAAACCAACAACTGCCCATCTCTACCAGATTTACGTAATTTGGTTCCACTCAATCAAACTCCCCCAACACTCGCCACTATAGCCAATACTGCCACTACCACCCCCCATTCTAGTAGTAAAGGGTTGTGAACCAAATTCGCTTGCGCTATATGTTCAGAATATGGCCATTATACCCACCATTGCCCAGCACTGCCACGCTTTCGGCATACATTAGCCACAGTACGCCAAAGCTTCTAGAGCAACCCCAGTCCCGCTACGTCCTCCTTAACAAATATCACTGACATCCGTTATGTCACCACTTTAGTCAATGAACATATGAGATGCCCTTGCTCTCTATGTGAATCACTAGATCATTTTACATACCAGTGTCCTATGATCATTGAATACAGGCAACGCCAATTGACCCTACTTCAACAACCCACAGAGTCAATAGTTGACCTTGCCTCGTCACTAGAGGTTCTTCATGTCATTTCTCTCGAACCCGAGGCCCTTCCAACACCTCCATGGTTCTTAGATGACTTATCTAAGGATTCACCCCCCAATCCCCCCAACTCTCCCGCTCATTCCCCTACGAATATTTTACACCCAACTACCACGGGTACTCCTCAATACTTCAACATTTGGTTTATGTCAAGTGAACCATCACCATATCCTTGCGTTGTTCCCCCTGCTTCTTCATCACCAGGAGGTAGCTACATGACAACAGTCACTGATATCACTCTTCATGACCCCTTCTATTCCTGTCACTTCCACTGTGATGAGGAAATACTTGAAGAGTTAAACAACCTTGACTACCCATGGGATGCGCTACACCATCGCGCACTCTTCTTCCCACAGGAAGCCTCCACACCTCCTAACAAACACCCCATCTACGCAGTCGAAACCAAAGATTTTATCCCCTCATGGCCTTTCGACTGGTTCAAGAACCCCATTTCTGCCCCTAATGCTTTTGAAGAAGGCAACATGGCCAACATTTCCCCGACCATTAAAATTGACATTTCCATAAAAAATGGCATCGCCGAGGAAATCACCATTGGAGCTGCTTGCACTCCTTAGGAAATCATCGCCTATAAAGCCCTCTTCCAGGAATATTGGGATATTTTTGCCTGGTCATACACATAAATGCCTGGCCTCGATCCCTCTATCATCGAACATCGCATCGAAACTTGGCCCGACATTACACCAGTTCGTCAAAAACAACGACCGCTACACCCATCCAAAGTAGCGGCCATCAAAGCCAAAATTGACAAATTACACGTTGTTGGGTTCATCTACCCCATCGCCTATACATCATGGGTTTCCAACCCTGTACCCGTTAACAAAAAGCATGGCACTATCTGCATCTACACAGACTTTCACAATCTCAATCACGCATGTCCCAAAGACAACTTTCCAATGCCTTTCATCGATCAAATTATCGACGACTACGTAGGCCACGAGGCTCTATCCTTTATGGATGGATTCTTTGGTTATAATCAAATTCAAATTCATCCAGCCGATCAGTATAAAACCGCATTCACTACCCCTTGGGGTACTTTTTCATATTGTGTCATGCCTTTTGGCTTAAAGAATGCTGGCCCAACTTTCCAATGGGCTATGACATACATCTTTCACGATCTGGCTCATATCATCCTCGCATACTTGGATGACCTCACAGCTCGATCCAAGAAATGCACCCAACATCTTGATGATTTGTGAATCATCTTCCAATGGTGTCATCGATACAACATCTGCTTGAATCCCCTCAAGTGCGTTTTCTGTGTCACCGCAGGGTGCCTCCTCAGCTTTATTGTTTCCCAAAGAGGTATTACCATGGACCCCCTCAAAGTCCAAGCTATCACCAAAATTCCACCTCCTCGGAATTTACATCAACTTCAAAGCCTATAAGGCAAAACTAACTTTCTACGGTGATTTGTCCCAGACTACGCCATATGCACACATGGTTTACTTCACTTACTATGTCACGACATCCCATTTCACTGGGATGACCATGCCCAATAGTCATTTGACGATCTTAAAATGGCGCTCTCTAACACCCCTTTAATTAGTGCACCTGACTACAATTGCGACTATATCTTCTACGTATCAGCATCAGCTGTGTCAGTAGCAGGAGTTCTCGTCTAGCTAGGTGATGAAAATCGTGAGCATGTCATTTATTACGTTAGTAAAAACCTCTCAAGGCCCCCCTTGAAGTATAAACATGAAGAGAAACTAGCTCTTGGAGTCGTCCTCGTAGTCCAGAAACTGCGTCACTACATTCTTCTTCGCACAACCAAGGTTGTCGCAAATTCCAACCCTATGAAATACTTGCTCAGTCGTCGGCAAATTAATGGCAAATTTTCTCGATGGATCGTTATCCTTCAGGAGTATGATTTGGAATTCTCAACACCCAAGAGAAAGAAGGCTCTCATTCTCGTTGAACTTTTCATGGCCCTCCCCTCTGACACCACCAGTACCCCCATCAATACCGACTTTCCCGATGAACACCTCTTTTACATCACTTCGGATGATCCTTGGTATGGAGACCTCCTCATCTACCTCCGAACTCAAAAGTTTGGTAACCACCTTTCACGACATGATCGTCATTGTATTTTCCATCAGCCCCCCCGCTACCTCCTCGTCGAAGACATTCTATACCGGCGGGGAGTCGACACCATTATTCGTCGATGCCTGACCATTTATGAGGCCGATAGAGTCTTGAATGACTGCCACAACGGTGCATGTGGGGGCCATATTTCAGGAATATCCATTGCTCAGAAGATTACCCGAGCAGGTTACTTTTTGCCTACCTTGTTTCACGATTGCATTCACGCCGTAAAATGATGTGAGCAATGTCATATTTACGCCAACAAAGCCTGACCACCCCCTTCTCTTCTTCATCCAGTCATCATTGTCGGTCCTTTTTGTAAATGGGGCATCGAATTCATGACTTGTAATCCCCCCTCCAGCAATGGTCACAAATACATTGTTGTCACAGTCGATAACTTCACCAAATGGGCAGAAGCTATGCCCACCTTCAATAACATCGTTAACACCGCAACGCATTTTTTCTTTAACCACGTCATATCTCACTTTGGAGTACCACTCCAACTCGTTTGCGATCATGAGAAACACTTCAAGAATGAGATCTTCATCGAACTCTCATCTCGGTTAGGATTCTCTCACGAGTTTGCCTCACCATATTACCCTTAGTCTAATGGATAGGTCGAAGCAGTTAACAAGGTCCTCAAGACCATGTTACAGTGCATGGTTAATAAACATAAGACCAATTGGCATCACATGTTATTTTCCGCGCTATGGGCTTACTGTACAGCTGTGAAAATAGCTATTGGTTTCACATCATTTCATCTAGTCCATGGGGTTGAGGCCACTCTTCCCATCGAGTGCAAAATTCCCACCCTACGCACCGCAATTGAGCTATTACTCGACACTACTCCAATGGAGCAACACTTGCTGAACTTAGAGTCTCTGGATGAAGATCGTCGATCTTCATTACAGAACAATGAGGCAGCTAAAAAATGATCCAAGGCTACCTTTGATCGACATGTCAACCTTCGCTCATTTCGCGAAGGCGACCTCTTCCTGGCTTACGATATCGCTCATGATACCTTTGGCCATGGAAAATTTGAGTCACTATGGCATGGCCCATACATTATCCAACATTGCCTCCCCAAAGGCGCATACATCCTAACCTCTCCCGATGGCCTCTCTCTCAAAGAACTCGTCAACGGATTGTATTTAAAGAAATTTTATGCTTAAACATAGTCATTCTACTTTAGGTTATTTCTTTTATAGTGTTTTTAATCTTTTTTTTCCATCCCTCACGTCTAAACTCTCATTTGTGCTATTGACAGATGCTCCTTTCACTGACCTATCACATCGGTTATGCCGACAGCGCCAGCCATTGGACACAAAATCTCACTTCAGCCGCTTGGTCTCTCTACACCCCCTCACATGAAATGCTCCATTCGAGCGGCATATGTTTGGGTTCAGCAACCAACAACCAAGCTGAATACACTATCGTCATTGGCCTCCTGGCCAATGCCCAACATCATAGTATTCGTCACCTTAGCATCTTTCTCGAATCTCAACTAGTCGTTCTCCAACTCAACAATGTGTATCATGTACATGATCCTTGCCTCTTTCTCAAATACCTACAGGTTACACTGTTATCTTGACATTTTGATTCCATTACATTTACACATATTCCAAGACAATTGAATCAAATTACAGATAACCTAGCTAATATTGTGTTAGACTGACATATATCACATCAAGCTACATATACACATACATAAACATATCAACAACCTGTCATAGAATATATAGATTAGACATCATCAATACATTAACAAAACACATGTAAACATCACATAGATCTCAAAATGTATACTCATGTATATATCGAAAGGTCCACAGTGCCATCCAAATGTTTACATACAAAAATACAAGTATCCGCAGGTCAGTGAAGCACCTCGGTACAAAATGGGCTCACCAGCCTATATACAAAAAATACATCAATACATAGAGCACCACTGCCTGCCCCTCCCTTAGGCGGTGGTTTTCCACCCCCTACTGGTCCCTCCTACCCTGGAGGTAATCGTCCAGTCATCGCAGGACCAGCTACTGCTGCCCGTCGTACTACAGCCCGCCATGGCGGTGGAATCCCCACACACTGCTCCAGGATGCCCTCATCCTAGATGCGTGACCACATGCCCTCAGGCATGTCCTCTAACATCGCCTCCAGGTGACGGCGTATGTCCTCAAAGTCTAATGCGGCAGCCGCTGGAGGAGAATCTGATGGCCTAGCACCAGGGTCATCAAACTGACATCTCCTCGCTGCCCTCTCTAGATCAGCTGGTCGCGCCGCGACGTCCTCACGCCGATGTCTCTCTCCCTGCGACGGTCTCTCCGGCTCCTGACGAGCTGGCGCTCTCTGCAACTCCACCTCGCGCCTGCGAGGTGCCACATATACACATACACATAAGTAACAGATAGTATCAACATCTATATCATATACACATGTCATGCTATCTCAAACATAAAACATATATATCAACATCATCAACATACCTTGATGGTCAAAAACCTCCCCTAGAGGCAACACCATGTCCGGATCCTTCTGGAAGTCAACCCCGGCATAGGGGTACTGTAATATCACCTATGGCATCTGTCGCCACACCTACGTCACCTCAGCAGTAAAGAAGTGGTTGCCCTCGCCACCACCATGGTGAAGCAAAATAGTTAACCACCTCTTTAGTTGCATCTCTCACACCCCAGGCGCACCCAATAAAATCCTAGGGTGCAACATAGGCACCCTCTCCAGAAACCAGGCCACCAGGATGGATCCAAAGGCAAACTCTCCAGTATCCATGGACCCACAGTGGTCCAGCTGCCCCACCATCCTAGCATGAAGCGTAAGCCCCTAGGCAAAGTGCTCACTGACCAACACTCTCTCCATCACCATCAGATTGCCACCACTGATCCACTGCATCGCCAGTGATGCGCCAGGGCATCCATCGCCCAAATGCTCATGACAGTGCCAGACATAAAGTGTGGCCCCAAACACTATCTCTGACCAACTGTCGCTAACGCTAGATCCCTCAGTAATACCAGCTCTGCCGGTAGGGGTGTTCCCCGAAATGGGAGCCCAGTCAAAAAGTATACATCCTCCACTGTAGTGAAGGCAATTTTCTCTCCTCGCACTATGAATAAATGCAGGTCCAGACTCCACATCCAGATAAGAAACTGCAGGAGATACTCCTGTGCCCGTATCAACAGGCACTCAAAGAACTTCAGCAGCCCATAAGGTGCCAAAGTCGCAAGTACACCTGGCTCCTCAATATCCATGGCATGTCGCAGCTCGGACCAATCCCACTCTTGCCAACCAACTGGCATCGTGCACAAAGCTCACCTGCAACCACATAAAAAAATCCTAAGTCAGCCACATGGACAATCAACAACATCAAAAGGATAAGTTTTACACCCGTTAACCTTGCCTCCAAGGCGCGGTTGTTTAACCCACAGGCGCACATGTGCATGCCTGTTCACCCCACATGCACGCACGTGTGAGCTCCTGTTCACTACACAGGCACGCTCTCAGGCGCTACTGTTCACTACACAGGCGTGCTCTCAGGCGTGCCTGTTCACTCTACAGGTGCGCACATGTGCGCGCCTGTTCAGTGGACAGGTGCACACATAGTGCGTGCCCTCTACCCCCTTACCAACACTCCCATGCATGACTATCCGGTGGGCAGGCACACACGTGTGTGCACCTACTACCCGATCGCTCGAGCACATGGGGCTCACACTCATCAAACCCTCTGTATGACCCTCCGTACAACCCTTGCCCAAAAAATGAAACCCTAATTCTATGCAGGATGATCAGACCACTAACTTGAAGCTCGCTGGTCCTCGATCAGATGCCTCGTCCTCCCAGAACCTCCAAATATCCTCTGAATTCTTCTCGTCCAGTCACTATAGCAGCAAGTACAAATGAGATGGCAATGTGGGACCTACAGCTATATATAGGCCTTTTTGCCAAACTTCCACTCACCATTCCGGGAGCTCCGGGCGTCCATTTCTCGATCCGTCTTCAACCATAAGATCAGTATCCCGTCATCTAGATCATGACATTCCCTGGGCCTCTTTTCATCTTGAGCCCCCGGGACACCATTTTTCATACCCTGATCAGGTATGCATGTGCATATTCAAAATTATCAAATACATGCTCATATATTCGATTCTCTTCAGATATTGTTCACGTCGGGTATTTGGTTTTCATGTGTGCAGGTACTCAGTCATCATCCATCAACACAACCCCTTTAGGTATATAATCAACACTGGCATGTAGTCATTCCCTCTGAATCTCACTTACATTTCCAGTCAAACCCTCTGAAATTTGCCTCTAGGATCTCTGTTTCTGGCTCTGCAGTACCAACACCTCCATTTGCATCTTCAGTACTGTCACCCGCTAGCACTCTTACCCACATGAGTTGTCCCATTCCTTGCACCCTTTTGTGCTTTTGACACTCATGTTTTTTTTCAAAACCCTTTAGGGATGGGAGTCTCGATAGTCTTACATTATGTCGTGAATCAACCACATACTCCTTCTCCTCATTTTGCTAGCTTTCCCAACAGACTCCCAGATTATCTCTTCACGATTTTATTTTTGGACTGCACCTCCGCAGTATCATGAACCCTCCATTTCATTCACAATTCGTTTGCCCATCTGCAAATTTCCCTTCATTTCACCTACCTCATACAGAAACCCACTCATGGGGCCCCCACTCTCCATCAGTTCTCCAAGCCACTTATGCCCTACTCGGTCCAACCATATCACATTGGGGAACCCGTTTCTACATTTGTACACTTATCCCACATTATTCTTTATTTATTGTACAAACGCCTTTGTTTCCAACAATTACATTACCTTTTTGTCATCACCTTTGGCGACCTTCTCCCCTTTTTTGGCCAAACACAACCCATGTCACCCTTGGTTGGGGCACTACTTATCATCCACCCTTGACGACATCATCCATATCTTCATAGTACCCCACAGGCCACTTACCTCTACCCTCTGAGTTTGTTCACCTTTTCCCGCCTCTGGCACAACTTATCCCCTGTCTTGTTGTCCCCCTGACACTCGACCTTGTTGAATGGTTGTGGCCACTTTTATCTCAAATATACTCCAACCAAGGGTAGTCTTGAGTCTTCTTACATCTTGACTTCGTCCATGTACCTCCTCGACTTCCTAACCTCACCTAGTATATTTCACGAAGCCATTTTATTTTGGGAGTCACGTCCCCCTTTTTGTTGACATCAGCACAGTTTTCCAGAAGGGCGACAGTATCTTGATTCTCATTACCCATCCAATGAGAGATCTCGGATGGCACAGGGAGAAACACAATTGCTCCCTGTTGTCATTGACCCCCATGACATTCGACATCAACACTTTCTCATGTTACGGTGGGTCTTACTTTGTGACTATTGTAGTTAGTTCTTTTACTTGCCGAAGACCTCTGAACTTCGCTGGGCTATCAATGCCCACAAAATCCGTGATACTTCTTACAGCTATCACTGCCTACTATTCAGAGTATGTTCATCCACAGACTTGTCTTCTACCTTTATCATGACCACCCTCGAGGGCATTGTAGTTGTCTACATCAACACTTCATTCCTCTTTTTGAGTTACATGATACGAGCATGGGGCATTCCCGCCTCATTTGTACACAGTTTGTTTTTTACCCACCTCATGGAAGGTTAGGTTCTACTAGTTCCTTTTTCCCTCCAACGGATCGCTCTGGACAATCCCACTATTTCTCTCTCTTACAATAGCACTCTCAGTAGAAGAAACATTGATGGATTTCGTCTATATGTATGCTCCTAACCTCATCCATCAGGGGGCATCTGTTATCACTGAAATTTCGTCCGCAAATGGTTACAACAATTCAACATCGTCAAACAGTTATGAAGTCATCCATGGATCTGAATTAACACAAAAGCAATCATAAAGGGTCAAAAACTATACAAAGTAGTAAAAAATGGAAGGGCGCTATGAAGACACTGGGTGCGCACGCACATGCGCGAAACAAAAATGAAAGATTCGCGCACATGCGCATGATGCGCGACTGTTGTCGCAAAAATCTACACACCTGAGAAATGACGCATTTATGAGAGTGGTCGGCCTCCCACCCACTTCTGGTTCAGCTTCCAAGTTGATTTGACACTCAAATATGGACTGGATTCGACTGGATGGTTGGTCAAAGACCTAGAAATGCCCTAATTAGCCTCTTTACACACTACAAACTAGTTGAACAATAACTCAAAGGAATGCTATAAAAAGGCCATGGATACACTTCATTTTTCAAGGAATTTCATAGAAAAGTTATGATGCCATTATTCTTTTGAGGACTCTTCTATCCTTTCCAAGAGTATACTTGCATCATTTCTTTGGGGCAATCCATCTCACCCCTTGAGTGGATTAGCAAATAATTCTTTGACCATTTTCATTTTCATTTTCAAAGTTGTAAGAAGAGCTTATTTGTGGGGGCCCAAGAGCCCTCCCTTGGAGGAAGAAGGGACTCATAGTCCCCTTGCTTCTCGGTGTTTTCTTTCACTAATATCAGCCTTATCATTGGTGACATGGGTCTCATTGTTCTTTTTGTCTCTATGTCCCTATGCTTATAAATTTAGTTGTTGTTTTATTTCTTAGTTTATTTTTTAGTCATTGTTTTATATTTCTTTTTCTAACCCTTTTCCTTGCAGCTGTCCTGCTCAACAAACCCAACTAAGCTTGCAAGCACCTCTATTTTGCTCACTAAGGTGACGAAAGAGGCACAACAATTGGACTTGGAGAAATTTACTCTCCAACCTATTCCAAGGCCCTAGCCTAAACCTGTTGGTTTACCCTACAAAAATGAAAGTTTTATAATGAATTTTAGTTATGCATTCATTTTAATAGGTCATTTTTACTCAAAAGGGGTGCAGATGAAACTTTGGTGATGTTTTATATCGAATCCAAAAGAAATCCAATATAAGAACACAACTAGTTCCTTCAAATGAAAATAGATGTAACACCTCTTATGAATCAAATTCTTTTCTTTTTCAGATGAAAATAAGAGTTTGAGTGCAATATTTAGAACACTTCGAGATGCAAATGCATACAAGAATACAAAACTTGTATTATTGGATTCTTTTCTTAAAAAAAAAAAGGTTACCACTAACTACCTGAATGATAAATAACTACCTCTTTTCTTGAAAATATGGAAGACAAGGATTCAAGAAATGAGAAGGAAACAAACATTCATATTTTTTTTATCTTTTTCGTTTACAAAAGAAAAAAAAGCACATGAATGCAAATATTTTTTTTCTTTTTGAAACAAGGCATAAAGCAGGGAAAAATACAGAAACCGTTCAACCAAGACCGCAATGAAAAGACAATAAATTTGGAAATGCATACAAACAAGGCTATTCTTCGAGTCTACCTAAGAATCCTTATACTAAATAGTCTAAGAAAATATTTCAATCTTTTATGCACATCAAACATTCAAGAATTAACAGAGAGAAACCCAACAGAGACTCGGGATAGTCCAACTGACTGATCAAACCAATCATTCAACCTAGAAAGGAAGAGAAATTTAAAAAACTTCAAATTCACATAGGTCTACGATTGTTACTAGTGAAACTCATAGATATCTACGGGTTGTAGAGATTCAACTCACGGATGTACATAGGCTACAATGATGCAACACATGGGTAGAAAGGTAAGGTTAGAAAATAAAAATGCCACTTAGAAACAGAGGCCTTTATGACTTAGGAATAGGTCCCTTGAGGCTAAAAGACTCTGTAAAATAATCATAAACCAACATAAAAAGATGAAGAAAGCAAGAAAGACACCTTGACTAAACTGACCCAACTAGGAGTATCCCTAGTGGAGTCGCCAATTTTGATTAATGTATTTTTCCCCTATGATCTTGGGCCATGATCACAACAGAGAAAGACTAAGTGAAAGAGACAAAAGTCCCCCCCAAAAGACCAACACACAATAACTAAGGAAAATAACTACCTAAGTTAGGAGAAAGTAGGGATAGATAGGAGAAAATAAGGTGCACCTTGTTCTCCTGTTTGATGTATGTCCCCGCTCCAATTCATCGAAGAGTTCCTGATCTTCTGACGAAATCGGCCTACAACATAGATGCAAAAATAGGGTTGCGAAGTGTTGGAGCATAATCCTAACTTAAATTAGTTTATACCTAGATTAGACTCCTAGATCTTGGTTAATACATTCATTTACACTTCATTTCCCCTAATTTGGCCACATAGGGAAGAAGGGCACTTCATCCCTAGATTTTAGGGAAAACTGCTAATTTTATATCAAGACTCAACTCCCGGTTCTTGATTTTCTTGATTTTTCTTGATTTATTCTTGATTTATCCTTGATTTATTCCAAATCCCCCATGCAAAAATCATCTATTATTGGGGAATGCGAACCTCCTCTTTGAGTGAGAGATTTATTTCTTAATTAATGATTTTTGTCGTTACTATTATTAGTAACTACTATTTCGGGTCAGTTAAGTGAGTTGGAACTGCTTCTCTTGTCAGTTAAGTGAGATTAAGTGAGCTAATGCACATCACTTAACTCTTGTGTACATTAATCCCCAATCAGTGTGTGACATGTATCTTTAGTGGTCTAGGTCTAACTATGTGGTCTCCCTTAGCTTATGATACCTATTTTAGCTATTTCTAGCTTTTTTTGACTAGAATTTCTATGTTGGAAATTCTATATATTCACCTCCTCTCTTTTTTTTTGAGGATGGTTTCTCATGTATATTCATTTTTGATTAATATAATTCTCTGATTTATGGAGAAATTTTTTTCTCTCATCTCTTGAATATCAACAAATTGTTTGTGTTCAATTTAACTAGAATTCTAGATCTATCGGGGTTTCTGCAGGAATTCTACATGGTATCAGAGCTAGATTGAATCTAGTGGATTGTACACGCTTTTATTTGTAGGTATAGATCATCAGGAGGTGCATCAAGAAGCAATGTATCATCTCTCTCAGGCCACAAAATGTATTCTAAATCCTTTCAATTACTTCGAATGGAAGACAAAGATCTCTCTGCTCCTCCGAAGCAAAGGGCTTTACCGGGTAACAATGGGAATGAAGAAAGAACCGACTGCTGCAGTGGAGAAGATAAAGTATTTCAATAAATTAGATGAATCAATTTGGATGATATTCCTATCAATTTCTATAGATCTCCTCTTTCATGTCAATGGAGCCACTACTCCCGATGTGGTCTGGACCACATTGGAAGGACTATTTGGCAAGCAGGATGCAATGAGAGTGCATCAATTGGAGAATGAACTCATATCCCTAAGTCCAATTCATTTCAGCAACCTGCAAGAATTCTTCACCAAGTTCAAATCCCTCCTCGTTGAAATTAATGCATGTGGATTCATGAAAGGGGAAGAACAACTCATCCTTTCAATTCTCTCGAAACTAGGCCCTGAATATTCCATATTTGTGTCATCTTTTCAAGCATCTAAATTGACTCAGGAAAAATGGAAAATGCCTCTATTAAATGATTTCATTGCAGCATTGACTCAAGATAAATCTAAGTTAGTCCAAATGGGTTCCATCAAGCATTGAAATAACCAAGCACTTGCGGCTACTGATGCTCCAAAGAGCAGTGGAAAAGACAAGGAAAAAGGAACGGGTAAATTTCCTGAATCGAAGAAGGAGAGATTCTCACAATCTTCAGAGAACTCTTCTGAGCCTAAGGGTGAGAAGAAGAATAAGGAAAGAACACTTTGCAGCTACTGTTCCAAAGGTTTTCATCCCGAAGAAAATTGCATGAGGAAGACTATCGATGAGATGGCTAAGCAATTGCAGCAGCACAATCTCACGGTGCCCAAAAATGCAAAGAAGAAAGATGATAACAGAACGGGAGGGAGAGCATGAGATGGTCATGCTTTAATGGCTGTCACATTCACTCCATCAGCTTGGATCCTTGATTTAGGTGCATGGAACCATATGTCTGCATCAAAAGATTAATTTTCCTCCATCAAAGAAAGCACCAGATCCCCAATTTACTTGGGAGATGCCACACCCGCAAAGGTGCGCGGAGAAGGAATTATTGATCTTGAAGGGGGATGCTTCACAAATGTGCTTCATGTTCCCTCGCTGTCCAAAAATATTCTCTCGATATATCAGATCACTCAGTCAGGCTCTGGAAGGAAGGTGGAGTTCACTCTGGACTCCGTAATGATTACCGACATTTCCACAGGCTCACAACTTGCACATGGAATTGCAGATCACGATTCTTGTTTGTATTTATTATCCCACTTTGTTCCTAAATCTATTAGCACTGTATTTCTGTCACAATCTAATGATATCAGCAGGTTGTGGCATGAAATATTTGGCCATATAAACTATAATTACTTGCATCAACTTAGCAAGGAAAACATGGTAGAAGGATTGCCAGCTATTAAATTCACAAGCGGTGTATGTCAAGGATGCATTCTTGGCAAGCATCTAGAGAAAAAGTTTGACAAAGGGAAGGCACAGAGAGCTTCTTCACCTCTTGGGATGATTCACAGTGACATTACGAGCCCATTCCCACAACCTTCAATCAGTATACAACTGCAACACATAGTTCCATATACACCACAACATAACGGTGTTGCGGAGAGGAAAAAACGGTCCTTAAAAGAGATGGCAAATTGTATGCTACAGTCAAAATCATTAGCTCCCAAGCTATGGGATGAAGATATTAATTGTGCAGAATAAATTTAGAACCGATTTCCTCACAAATCACTCAAAGGCACCACTCCTTTTGAATGTTGGACCGGTAAGAAACCAAAAGTGTCCCACTTTCGTATTTTTGGTTCACGAGCATGGGCTCACATTCCGACAGATAAGAGGAAGGATTTGGAGCCTCAAAGTGTTGAATGAATATTTGTTGGATATTCTGAAGGTGTCAAAGGATATATATTGCTGGACTCTCACATTGAAAATTTCATTCTAGCTCGAAGTGTGAATTTTGAAGAAGAATCACTGCATGATTTTTCAGAAGACCCTGCCAAGGAACCGCTTGTTGTCACTGATGAGGAGTCGGAAACTTGTTCGAGCACTTCATAACAGCCATTAGAGAATCCTTTCAGGTTTGATACAGAGGATGAGGAGCAGGTCATGGCTGCTCCAACTCAGTTTCCAACTTGGGTAGAGAAAACCCTGCAAGATGCAGGTGAACTAGTCGGTGATCCCGCAGATACAAGGACTAGATCACAGTTTTTTGGGGCTCCTAAAGCCCTGGCTGCCACATAACCTTTAAGTCCCATAAATTTCTATATGTCACTTGGTTCAGATCCAAATTCACACTCTGAGGTTGTAGACATCTTCACCAAGTCCTTCACTGAAAATAAATTTTCAGAACTGAGAGCTATGCTTGGAGTGGTGGAGACAACTAAGTAGGTCACTTTTGGCCACTCAACATTTTTTTCCTCTTTTTTGGGGGGGGGTTTTTCCCACGAGGTTTTCCCTCTTTCCTCTTTTCATGAGGAATTCTTTTATGTAATGAGTACCTAAAATGGCCAAGTTGTCGAGACTCAATTTTTTTGTCATTACAGTTAGGCTTAAGGGGGGGTGTTGGAGCATAATCCTAACTTACATTAATTTATACCTAGATTAGACTCCTATATATTGATTAATACATTAATTTACACTTTATTTCACCTAATTTGGCCACATAGAGAAGAAGGGCGCCTCATCCCTAGATTTTAGGGAAAACTGCTAATTTTAGATCAAGACTCAACTCCTGGTTCTTGATTTTCTTGATTTATTCTTGATTTATCCTTGATTTATTCCAACTCCCCCATGTAAAAATCATATATTATTGGCGAATTCACACCTCCTCTTTGAGTGAGATATTTATTCCTTAATTAATGATTTTTTCCATTACTATTATTAGTAACTACTATTTCGGGTCAGTTAAGTGAGTTGGAACTGCTTCTCTTGTTAGTTAAGTGAGATTAAGTGAGATAATGTGCATCAATTAACTCTTGTGTACATTAATGAGTGTGTGACATTTATATTTAGTGGTCTAGGTCGAACTATGTGGTCTCCCTTAGCTTATGACACCTATTTTAGCTATTTCTAGCTTTTTTTACTAGAATTTCTATGTTGGAAATTCTATATATACACCTCCTCTCTTCTTTTTTGAGGATGGTTGCTCATGTATATTCATTTTTTATTAATATAATTCTCTGATTTATGGAGCAAAAACTTTCTCTCATCTCTTGAATATCAGCAAATTGTTTGTGTTCAATTTAACTAGAATTCTAGATCTATCAAGGTTTCTGCAGGATTTCTACATGAAGAAAGTAGTTATGTAATCAAAAGTATGTGCATGTTATATGCCATATTCAAATTAATCATAAAGATAAATGTACATTGAAGACAAATATGGGGGAAATCAAACTCTTTTATTATCAGCAAGTGGAAAAGGTAAGTTACAACCTTGTCTAGCCTTAGGCACCATCTTGAAGCCAACTGTCTGGGTTCCTCCCGGAATCCTCAAATCAACTCAACTGATATTATATTCTCTCAATGACTCAGATAAGGATAAGGAGACACCCTATAGACAAATAAAATGAGAAAGAATATCTGGAAAAGGATTTTCCAAACTAAGGGGATGTTTCCCAAAGAAGTATAGGGAAAGGAGGCTTGCTAAATGCTGGCAACATAACTTTGAACCAAGGGACTTGTCCTCTTCTTAGCCCTCCATGGTTGTTTTAAATATTCCCAAATAGGTTTGGGGAGTTGAATTCCGTTGTGTATGGGAACGGGTCATTGTGAAACGAGACCAACCAAAAAACCCACCCGAAAACATGAGATTATTTTATTTTTCACCAAAAATGAGGGCATCCGTGGGTTGTAGTGAGGAAAGTAGTGGATTTCCATGTGTTGCACTAGGGAAACCTGTAGATATTCTCTAAGGGAATTTTTTTTAGATGATTTTTGAGAGGACCTTTAGGGAAACATTTAGCAAGCATTGGGAAAAGGGTTAGGCCATGGTACAAATGCATAGGTGTGGCATTTTGTGCTATAACACCATTTTATCTCTAGATTTCTTGGTTTTCCTTTTATTCGATTGTCGTGTAACAAAACCATATCTCCATTTTTGATGTACTTTTTCTTTAAATGATGGTCGTGCCATGATTTTTTTTGTTGTTTTTGTACTTCTTGATGGTGCATATAAATTAATCTCCCTTCTTCTAGCTTATTTAATTAGTATAGTCGATTGTTCATTCTTCTTTCTTTGTTGAATTTAGCCACAACTGCTACCCTGTCTGAGTTGGAACAAAACTGAAATGGAATAACGACTTCTTTCCCATAGAATAAATTGAACAGAGTCTATTTGGTCGATCGTTTATAAGAATATCAATATGCCCATAATACTGCAAGAATTTTATCACCCCAATCATTTTTATCGATACCAAAAATTTTGGTGAGTCCTTTATGCAGTGTTTTATTAAATTATTTGACCACCCCATTTGCTTCGGGGTGATATGTTGTTGTTCATCTATGATTGATCATAAATTTATGTAGTAGGACTTGTATTGTTTCATTTACGATGTGTGTTCTCTGGTTACTGATTAGTGTAAATGGACATCCAAACCTTGTGATTATATTCTCGTAAATGAATTTTTCTACAACTTCTTTGGTTCATGATTCAATTGGTTCAGATTTTTCCCATTTGGTCAGGTATTCTATTGCAGTAATAATGTATTTGGCGCAGGTTCTTTTTTCTCTCTGAGGAAAAGGGCCAACAAAGTTGACAACCCAGATTTCAAATGATCGATTACAGTTCACTGAGCTTAGTGGAATTTCATTCTTCTAAAGAGGTCGCCTAGGCCTTTGAAAACTACTACACTTCCTAACATGATCCTGACAATATTTATGTAAATTTGGCCACCATAGACCTGCCTAAAGTATCTTCTGAGCTGTTGTGTCAGCTTGGAAGTGGCCCCCAGCCGGTCCTGTGTGGGCCTCATTAATAATGTATTCTCTTTAATTCTCAAGAGTGCATCTCCTTAGGATATCATTGGGTACCATTTTGTAGATATATCCATTTATAATGGTGAATGGTTCTTAGTTTAGGGATATCACCTTATCTTTATTTGTCAGGAGATCCTCTGGAGCCTTTCCTTCTTCCAATTTTTTTTTCTATATCCTCCAGATCTTTTGGGTCATCTTCAACTTGAAATATATGGACATGTAGTAGGTCGTCATCTATGCCTGTCAGATCCTCTCCCATTTCAAGTCACGATAGATGGCCATGTCGGACGTTATTTTTCCCAGGTCGAATGATTATGTTAAATTCAAATTCTTCGAATAATAGCAACCAATGAAAGATATTTCCTTGGTGAACTGGTTTATTAACTAGATATTTTAATGCCCAATGATCTGAAAATAATGTGAAAGGGTTGGAGAGTAGGTAATGTCAAAAATTTTGTAATGCGAATATCATCAAAAAATATTCCCTTTCCGTGGTCGAATAGTTCCTTTCTTCTTTGTTCAATTTACGACTGACATACAATTTTGGGTGGTTGGCTGTGTCGTCGTATGGTTGCACTAGAACTGACCCGACAACAACGTTCGAAGCATTGACATGGACGTGAAACCTTCTCGACCAATCATGAAATTTTAATATGGGGGCTTCAACCAATTTATTATTTAAGAATTCAAATTATTCCTAGAAGTCTTGAATCCATCTAAACTTGGTTTCTTTCTAGAGCATCTCATCCATTGGGAATTTGATATCTGAATAATGACGTATAAATTTTCTATAGTATCCAGTGTGTCAAAGTAAGATTTTAATTTGTTTCTAATTTACAGGAGACTTCAAGCCGGGGATGATTTTGATCTTTTCCATGTCAACTTTTACACCATCTTTTCATACCACATGGCTTAACAAAATTCCAATTGGTGTGGAAAAGATGCACTTCTTAATTTTAAGATATAGTTGTATTTTGTACATCGTTCAAGCATCAGTTTAAGACATTGTATATGGTTTTTGAATAAGTTGTATATCATCCAGTCGTTGAAGTAAACATCCATCATTTTGTATATATTCTCTTGGAATGCTTTGACCACTATTGTTTTGAAAACTGCTAGGGCATTCTTTAGTCCAAATGGCATAACTTTATAGGCAAAAGAGCCAAATTCTAAGACAAATGTTGTCTTTGGTTGATCCTCTTTGGCTATTGGTACCTGATTATATCCTAAGAATCCATATGTACATGAATAAAATTCATGACCCACAACTTCATTAATTATTTCATTGATGAAGGGAGTGGGAAAAAAATCCATTAGAGTTATTTTGTTGAGACCTATGAAGTCAACACAAATTCTTAACTTATTAGGGTCGTGCTTCTTCAATTGAACCACCATAGGAATTTCCAATTCATATTTGTCGATTGGATATATGATTCTTGTTAATAACATTCCTTCGATTTCCTTATGAACAATGGGCTTGTGTTTGTGAGATAATTTTTTAGTTCAGTTTTTGATTGGTTTTTCTCTTGGAACGAGTTCAATTTTCATCTCTCCCATTTCTTCTACAAGTCCTTTTAGATATTTATAGTCTCATGAAAATACATTTTGATATTCTTTGAGTAAGTCTACTATGTTGATTGTCTCCTTCTCTATCCAATAGTTACCTACTCATGCCATTTTTGGTCGATTTTCATTTGATGTGTTGAATTCTTTAGTTTTGATTTCAACATCGATCCAGTCTAGTGGTTTTTCTTCATCGAGATAACGTTTCCCTTCTTCGATTCTGGTGAATATCTTCGGGAAGTCGAGTCATTAGTGATATTATTTTTATTCATTAGATATATTTAGTACCAATTTTACATTTTTTTTCAATGCCTAGTGGTTACTTTTCCATCAGAAGATTTGGCCCAGACAACTTATATTCTCCATGTCGATTCTTCGTGCTATCATAGTTCCATTATTTTCTATCGAAATAAGGTTGCAAGTCGATGCCAAGCCTATATCAACTGTCATCTTCCCTTTTTCCTTCTGTGTATATGAATTCAAGTTTTCTAAATTTTTTTTGATCTATTGCACTGCTTTTCTTAGATGTTCCCCCTCCAGGGTGAATTTGAAGTCTTGTATAAGGTTTTCTTTGATGTCGGACCAATTTATCTTATGGAAACAAGATTCTTAGATCTTGTACCATTTATTTGGTATTTCATCTAATGTTATTGGAAATATTTGGGGCCATACCCTTTCATCTCTGTATCCTATTCTGCACCATTCATTCTCTCAATGGTGAATATGTTCGACTAGATCATACCCAATGTTGAAAATCGGAATTCCAACAGCTTTGGATAGTTTGTTTTCTCTGAAACATTCTGCAAATTAAGTTGATATAGTTGTCCATGTTTGCAGTCTTGGGGAATGTGTTTCACACCACCTTGCGTCTTGGCATGTAAAGGTTTCTACCAATCTTCGAATTCTTCCTTGTTCTCGAACAGATTTAGAAACTTCATTAACATGCGTCGATGGAACATTTTGTTTGTTGTAACGTAACAACTTTTCACCATGTTTTTGGTCAAAATAAGTGTATGGGTTTGTCAAAGTCTCTTTTCATAAACTATAGGTATTTCTTTAATTGAATAGAAATTTTTGGAATGTTTAATTGGGATGGATTCAATGGTCCAACAATATTTTAAGTGTGCCTCTTAATTTTCAATGTGATAGTTGTATAGAGCTAAGTTGGAGTTGTGTCTGGCCGATAGGGGAGATTCTATTGAGATTTATCCTTGTGCGTTTGGTTCGATGTAATATATTTTTTCATTGATTATTTGGTATAGACATAACACTTCATGGTCTTCATCCAATGACTCACTCCAAGGTTTCCCTTCATTAGGATCCAAAGGAATTATTATTTTTCTTCCATTCCCTTTTACCTTGATTTTGTCTTTTTCAAGGGAGAATTTTTCTTTCATTTTTCATCCACATGACCTACCGACAAGTGTTGCATATGCTGGCATTCCCTCGACTAAGATGATTACTTCAAATTCAACTGATGTTGGTATACCCATGATATAAGTTTCAATGTTTCTGAGTATACCAATAGGCTCTATTAATATTTGATTTGCTAGCTTTAGGTATTTTAGTGTTGGTTCTAATGAAGGTCAACCTAGCCGTATCCATGTATCTCTAGGTAGGATATTTACTTGTGATCCAAAGTAGACGACTTCTTGGTTAATCAACACCCCATTAATTTCCAAGTCAACCCGTGGGTCATGATATTTATTCTTATAGGAGATTTTTCTGACGTCCTTAGATGGTATTTTTCCTTCTTTATACTTTCTTAGTATATTAAGAAAATATAGCAATTGACCAACTGAATTCTTTTATTTTAAGAGATGTAAGAATTATTGTACAATGTCTTCATTTTGTCTTCCTCTGTTTGGTTGGTATTGGTTAGAATTTATGAAGAATTTAAGCACTTCCCTCATAATCTGTTCTTCTTTATCTGAATTTGGAAACTAACTAGACTTCTATGTCTATTGATCATGTATGGGGATATTATCCCATCCCGCACTTGATCTAGTGACGACATGTAAGTTCTTATAATTTAACACTTCTTCTTTGGAGACTACATGTAGGAGGTTGACATTATTTTTGGTCATGATTTTATCAAGTACTATTGGACAATATTCTAATGAATGATCAAAAATGCCACAAATTTTACAAAATTTCAAGTCGACCTGATTTTTTATTGGACAGTCAGGGATAATTTGGTCGTCTTTCCAACAATTGTAATAGTAAAGTCGACCTCAACCTCAACCCAAACCTTGGAATCCGTCTTGAGCTCTATCACCTCGACCATAATAATCATTTCTTCTCCCATAGTCCTTATTATGATTGGTTTCTTCAGTGTGATAGACTGTATTTACATTTCTATTTCGTGCATTTAGATGACACTCAGATGTTCGAAGGCTATGCATTTCACATATATGGCACCACTTGGTATTTTTCAAGTTGTATGTGCAATCTTGTACACTATGGTCGGTCAAGGTTTCACATATGTCACAATATGTTTCCGCTTTCACTCATTGTGCATCTACTTCTCCAGGTACTTGATTGTTAAGACTGCAAGTATATTTTGTATGACCATATTCACAGCATGTGGTACACCACACCTCGCTTCTTCTTAAGGATATATTTTTAATGGTTTGCTGTAGATGTTCTATTTTTTTTTCTAGCCTTCAATCGACAAGGAAGTCGATGGGCCGTCATGATTCGACTCGACATGTTGTGCTTTGTGTAATGCGTCTTTACACAAGGTTATATCATAAATTCATAATGGATTTATAATTCATTGTATCAAGTCGGATATGTACCATTGCACTAGTATACTTTGACCAATTGTCAATGGTATTTCGCTAAGTAGATCTTTGAATATTTTGTCGTATTCGCGAATTGAATCGCCTGGTCTTTTATTTATTTCTTTAATCTTTTGTACTGCCAAGTGTGTAACGTTTTGGACCTTGAAAAATGACAAGAAATTTCTCTTTATTTATTATTTTGATCGGCTTTGATTCTTTGTGAAATTTATGAACCATGTTAGAGCATGGTGTCGAAGAGCGGCACAGAATTGCACCATCTCTGATATTCATCTGAGATGTATGTTGTATCCCATAATATTTTTCATACAAACCATTTTCTTCTTGGGTCTTCAACTCCTTCATAAAGGGAAATATTATCGAGTCCCATGGCTATTTAAGAATGCTAGATTTTTGTGATTCTTTACTTATCATGCTTTTTGACTGGGATGTCATATTCTTATTAGGTTGCTCTTCTGCCAAATTTTCTATTAGCCGATCTTTGGACGGATGGTATTCAAGGAGAAATTGCTTCTTTCTTTCTCGACAAGTTATTTCTTCAGTATGACAACTTTGGTATTTATATTCAATGAGACGTCATTCTATCGAACCTGTTGGTTCACAACTATAATATATTAATTTTTGTTCTCTTGATATAATATTTGGTAGGGGGGATAGGTCCATGATATCCTTGATGTGAATGAGAATTGTATCAAATTCATTTCTTTCTTTCTCGATAATAAGTGTGTCGCATAAATTTCCATGCTCGCCAGTTCTATACCATAATCTTGCAGATTGTTCATCTATTTGAAGTATCCATTGAAGGAATTCTCTAATTCGAGGGTCAGTTTCTTGAATAGGAGGGGAGCGTATCGCTGGTACTGACTCTTCATAATCCATGCTTTCAGCTTGGTTTTCTAGTTGATGGGCGTTCATGCTAGCCTCTATCAACCGTGCTTCACTACTTTTATTAGGGATTTCCGTGACTGTTGTTATTGCTAGCTCTGGTTGATTTATTTCAAACTCAGAATACTCACGTGCTTTATCAGTTTGATCTCCTCTGACCATTTATATGCTCAATTTTTTGTTGGTCCACAAGTTACGAATTTCCTCTCTTTTCTTTATCTCTTGTCTCGCTCCAATTTTTGGATGTCTGATGCTTGTTTGTAAATTTTCTTCCCCCTCGAAGACATTTAAAATTTATTCAAACAAACACTGGTATTCTCTTTTCTTATTACATCTCACAGATTAGACGACCCTCAAACGCTGCCTCGACTTACTCGGATTTGGTGAATATGGCCATGTTTATTTGCTCAAGAAGTAGTCCCATGCTTTTTTTGTATCTTTGCACCTTGCTTCTAGAAATTTGACCCACTTTTCATCTCTCTCTTCCCAGTGACTATTTTGTAGTGGTGTACAAAGTAGAGGTTGGAATTTGACAATGTCACCTACTCCTTTTTCAAGCAAAAAATTATGAAGCAACCTAGGAATTGTGCATAGGAATCCATCGTGTAACTTTGTGTAGAATTTTTATTTTATTGTATCAAGGGATGTTCGATCCTCAATAGCTTGTTCTGTTATTTAATATTCGATGATTATTTCAACCCACTCATATAGATTCGTTTGAAACCTGTTTGTAAGCTTGAGGGTTAATTTTTCGTCGGGTCTCAATTTACACATTACCATATTTGTTTATATACTCAAACAAGGTTTCCGGGATAGCTTCTAGAAATATTTCGCGTGTCTCCGAGAAAAAATGCGAACGTTCTTTTGCTAGCATTAGGTTGTTTCTTCTTGTGATATTCTTAATGTAATTTTAAATTTTTTTCTCCCCCCATTCGCATATGTATTGTACAAGTATCATCTATGTGAACATATTCATGCCTAGTTTCATAACTACTGTCAATAGACCAATGTTGTAATCTTGGGAAAAGTATGGGAGAGTTACCAGTAGTTCATTACATAAGAAAGCATAGAGTACATGCACATAAATATAGATAAAGACATACATAAGTAGTGGAAGCTTCTGGTAGCAAGCCAAAGTGGAAATAAAGATGATCATGGGGAAAGAAAGTGTGCATGAAGAAAGCAACAGCTGGAAGGAAGAACAACATGCACACATGTAGAAGAAGACCTAACGACGATAGGATTAGGGTTTTGGTAATGTATTGTAACGACTAGTAAGATAGGAATGTATAAATATAGATACCTAGGTCTCATAGAAAGGTGGTTATGAATGTGAGACGAGTCGTATTATAGAGTGAATTATTGTAGTGAGTTGATATGTAATGTTTTGCTGTATAATCCATTTTTGTATAAGCTATTGAGCTAGAGAGGACGAAGGAGGATAGATCTTGAGGGTTAGATTGTAGGTTGGGGATCCTAGTGCAATCTAGTCCACCTCATATAGATCTTACCCGACTAAGAAGAGTTGTAAGCGCAGTATGTTGTAGATGTGGAAATACTATAATAAAAGAGCCGAGAGCCAAATATTTGTGGACGTAGCCCAGGAGGGGGTGAACCACAGTAACATATATGTTATGTGATGAATGCTTGCATATATTTATTATCTGAAGTGGTTATTATTATGTTGAATGAATGTGTTGTTATATTTCCTTCTTACTCGTCAATAAAAATATATTGTTCTTACAAGTTATAATAAATTGTTCAATATATAGCTCACTTATCTCACACTCAATCCTAGGCTGTAAACACCTAATTCTTATAGCCACCCATTAAATCTATCTCGGGTGAGACTGCGCAATGCATTCTGTTTACTGTGTTTCCTTCTGGTTTACCAGGAGGGCCGATAGTTTAGAGTCTTTGTTGGAAACTCAAACAAACATGAACCCTGGTTCAATAAACTCACACAGTATAGAATAATAGTAACCAAAAAATGGTTCTATTTTCGTTGGTATCAACAAGAGAGGATTGACTAGATGAGATAAGTTGAAGGTCTGTCAGAGGCAGATCAAGAAAATAGTAGGGAAGAGAGAAATGAACCATTAGAAGGAAATGTTGAGACCGTGGAATCCCACAAAAGCAGAGATCAAAAGCTGGTCAAGAACAAAGGAGCTGGAGTTTGCACAGAAAGACAATAGAAACCCTAGAATAACCACCCACAAATATCTTGAGAAATACGTGTTTACCGGTTTACATGAAGTCTTTTTCTGTGATTTCCCACATTTATTGTAGGAGTGAATACCTTAACCATGCAATGAACCAACTTCGACAGTTAGATTGGATCCTAGTACAGATCGAGTAGTTATAGTAGGTGAACAACAAATTCACCCGCACAGTAGATTTTTGGCTTAACAGTATTGTGGCAGGTTTCATAACAGATTTTGCAGTCGACACAACGAAGTCATACAACGCAGTGGAGAAAGAGATTCTACATGGACCCCGAGGAAGGTACTCTTGGTCACTGTATACTTCTATTAAGATACTGCTATATAACAAAGGTGCAATGATAATGGAATCAGACAACTAAACTTCCCTGCATGCATGGGGGAAGGGGGGAAGCACTGACAGAAAGAGGAGAAATGGAAGGAGGAAAGGATAAGGGAAAGAAGGAGGAGGAACCCTTGGACCCAATCATGATGGGAGATGACTAGATCAAGTGGATCTTGGCGACAATGGGAAAGACGCATAGCGGAGTACCCTACCATTACAAGGTGAATACCAAGAAGAGATCCGTAGCCACGAGGGAAGGCTTGGCGAGTGATGAGGAAGAGGTAGAGGATCTCCAAGCTATGGAGAATATTGAGGAAATCCTACGCAAAACATACTTGAGGAAGATGAGAGGTGCAAGAACAGGAAGAGAAGGCATCAATCCTATCCATATTAATGTCAGTGTGGAACCCATAAACCCATGTGCGACTAATACACCGAAGAGAACACCATCGTTTAGACAATCGAAGTTTGGAGGAAGTCCGACAGTAGGAAGTACATCTACACAAGGAGAAACAACTAGAGGAGCTAGTTCAAGCAACACTAGTTAGGTATCTACACCGCGCGGAGGTAGTAGTTCAACATTTAGAATGGCACGACACAATCCCACCATCAGATTACCATAATTTCGAGGAGAAGCAGCAGAATACCCTGAGAAACACTTGTTCATTTGTGAAAATATCTGGGAAGTAAAACAGATCACTGATGAAGATACCAAACTTGCGCAGATAGATATTACGCTAAGAGACTGCAAACTAGACTGGCACATGAGTTTAGACGCAAAAATTACACCTAGGACAAAAAGGACATTGGCAGACATTAAGAAATTACTGATAAATGAGTTCCAGAAGCCGAGATTAGAGGATCAATACGTGAATGAGATGATAGAAATCCGACAGAAACCAGGAGAGTCTATATGGGAGATTGATCAGAGATTCAAGCAACTGAAGGGAAAGTTAAAATATCTCATGACTGAGATGCAACATAGACACTTATTTGTCAATTCACTTTTACCACACTTAAAGTATCCACTACGACAACAAAAATTCTAGATACAGGCAGAGGCTCTGCAGGCAGCCCTGCAACTGGAAGAAAACCAGTATCAATAGATGGATCCATTTATCGAGGAACTAAAGGAAGATCTGAAGAACCTAACATTTCATCTCAACCAGAATAAGAACAATGACAAATGAGAATTTGTTTGGTGTACCACATGAAAGCCGAAAGGACACCACAAGAATGAATGTCCTACATTCACACAGTATATGGCAGCAGGAATGCCAAACCTATTACCAATAATAGGAATATCGTGTGAAGTTTGTAAGAAACTGGGTCACGACCGATATCACTGCCCAATGATGCAAAAATACCAGACAGTCCCAAAGAGTTCATATTGCACCTTTTTCAAGTCAGTGAGCCAGGATGAAAAAAATTGTAGAACCATGGATTTGATGAGAGAGAGGACATCAGATGCATATAGAGTGCAGGAAGAAAAGATGACAGGGCAAGATGCACCACAATTTAATCAAGTTCCATCTCCATACAACACTATGCAACAACAATATAATACTATGCAACAACCATACAATAACATGCAACCACAGTACAATGCAACAAAACCTCAATACAATACTGCACAGTATAATCAAGCACCTCAGTATAATGCACTGAGAGGAGATAGAACAGGCTACATAGGTAGAGGACGAGCAAGAGGAGGTTTCATATGAGGTAGATGACCAATGATGTGTCAAAATTGTCAACAACCGAGACATTATGCAAGGGAATGTCCACTTCCACCAACAACTTGTGTGTATTGTCGTGCATTAGACCACGATACAAAAGAATGTCCGAAACTACTAGTAAAGATCTAGGAAAAGAGGAACCAGAACAACCAGAATGTTCAGTGGATTTCCACCGAAGCAAGGGATGAAGGACGGAACATCAATATAGTTACTTGCAGAGGAGATAAAACAGGGGATGATGTTGTTCGACAAGAACCAACACAGAATCAATGGGTGAAAAATAACGCCGAACCAAGAAAGCAGTTCGACGCGCAGAAGGAAAAAGAGATATTCAAGCAAGCCCGACAAGAATTCCAGAAGGAAGATATTGCAATGACTTCAACTGCACAACAAAGTAAGGAAGCACCAGAATATGAAATGCCTCCGTTATTGTATCATACCAATGAAATGAAACCCATGGGAAAAGTAAGTACAATCAAAGACTTTTTGCAATCATGTGTAAAGATGTTAAGTGATCCATCATCTGTGAAAATATTGTAAAACATACTAGAAAAATGTAGTATGGAGACGGAAGGAAAACTAGAACCAAAGATAGTCAATCACCTACATACAAGGAGAAGAACAAGTAGGAGTTCAGACTGAATGAAAACATCAAAGATTTCAATATGGTAGATATCATATTAGATCTAGGATCGGAAGTGAATGTATTACCAAAGAAAACATGGCAATGCATGGGAGAGACCACATTAGGATATTCACCTATTCAATTGAAATTGGCAAACCAACATAGAGTCCTACAAATAGGTATACTAAAAGGAGTGACAGTCGACCTCTATGGAGTGTGCACTAAAGCATATTTTGAAGTCATTGAAATGATGGACAAAACAACAACTTACCCAACATTACTTGGTCTGGATTGGGCGTTTGAAAACCAGGCCATAATCAACCTAAAGACCAGGAAAATGACCTTTGAGTCAGGAGAATATAGGGTCATCATGCCATTATACCCATCAGAAGGATAGAGGTTTGTAGAACCTACTTTCCTAGACTTAGAGGAAATCAACTAGTTGTACAGAACATCTGTGCGCGATGAGGATTACGTAAACCCAACTGCAGACAAGATACTCAGTTGGAGAAGCATTACTTCCTAGGCAATGGACTCATATACAGGCTTAGAAAACTGGAAACAAAGGCTACATGAAGTATCCATGAGAATATGTGCAAGAATAGACTGTGCAGTAAGATGGGTAGGCACAAAAATTAGGGAACCACCCAGTTTCCACGGAATAAACGATTTGGAAACATTCTTGTCATAGTATGAAGATGAAGTCTTATAGAACCAGAGACTATTAGCACTTGATATAGCACTGAAGGCCACACCTGAAATATGGCGGGGTGCACACAAAGATACCATCACAGATTGGTACCAATGTAAGAAGTTACTACACATAAGGTTCAATGTAGAATAGAAAAACAACAAACATCATAAGTATGATGGAGAAAGGGCACCAACGGAACACTTGGAGGAGTGTAGAACACTGTAGAAAATGACACCCCTAGAGGAATGGCCTCGTCATTTCATACACACTCTAGAGGGCATACCAACGAACTGGTATAAAGACTGGGAATTGTGCAAAGGAACTACGACCTGGATGACATTGCAACAGAATTTTACAGTCACTTTCTCATTCAAGCATGAGAACCCCAACATAGATGCCACTCCTAAAAATATAAGAGAAGTGGTATTCATCCAAGAACCATAAATAGAACTGATCACAAAAGAACAACAATGAAACAAATAGATAGTTAAGGAACTGTTGTCATGTTACCATGTACAAGAGGAAGCATTGAATGAATACGATCCGCGCGATATTCATATTGAATAAGAAGAAGGAGAAAGATATGTGGAAGGTCCACCCATAGAATCAGAAGTCATTTCTGCACTAATTGAAGTAAATAAATTCAACATTGGGACAATGGAGCATCGAAAAATGGCCAACATTGGAGATTACTGGGATGAGCAAAAAGTGGAAAGCATAACCGAGTTATTGTGCGAATACAAAGATTTGTTTCCTACAACATTTACATAGATGAAGGGTATAGCCGGAGAGTTAGGAGAAATGAAGATACCACTCAGACCTCAAGCAAGATCGATCAGACAATGATCGTACAGCTTAAACCCAATATATAAATAGAAAGTCAAAGTTGATACTGACAAGATGCTCGAATCCAGAATCATAGAACAGGTCAAAGAATCAGAATGGATAAGCCCAATGGAAGTTCAAGACAAGAAAAAAGGAGGGATCAGGATATGCGTCGACTTGAGGAAGTTGAACGATGCATTCCTACATGAGCCATTCCCTACACTTTCACGGATGAAGTGTTAGAAAATGTAGGAGGACACGAAGCTTACTCATTCACTGATGGATTCTCAGGCTACCATCAGATCAAGATAGAATAGGAAGACATATACAAGACTATGTTTGCAATAGAATGGGGATCCTACCAGTACACAGTCATGTCGTTTGGACTAAAGAATGCGCCAACAATATTTTCCAGAGTAGTGATTGTTGCGTTTAAGGAATTCATCCACCAGTTTCTCGAAGTATACTTGGATGATTGGACAGTCTACAGTTTATTGAAAGAACATGTAGAAGTCTAATGTTAGAAAGATGTAGGCAGTGCCAGATATCACTGAACATAAATAAATGCATATTCATAACACCGTTTGGGATATTATTGGGCCATATAGTATGCAAACATGGTTTATTAGTAAATTCTGCAAAGATTGCAGTAATTGTTAACTTACCACCACCAAAAATAGTTCTTCAGCAAAGAGCGATGTTGGGACACACAGGATACTACATGAAATTTATCAAAGGACATGCGTAGATTACTACAGCGATGGAAAATATGCTAATAAAGGATACAAAGTTTCAGTGGAACGATGAGTTCCAACATGGTTTGGATACCCTGAAGGAAAATATGGTCACCGCGTCGATATTAGTATTTCCATACTGGGAGAAGACATTCCATGTCAATGTAGACGCATCAACCATATCACTTGGAGCTATCTTGGTGCAGCCAGGAGTAGGAGACTTGGATCACCCAGTAGCATTTACGAGCAGAAAGTTATCAGACTCATAACATAACTATAACATGATAGAAAGAGAATGCCTAGCTATGGTCTATGCACTACAAAAGTTCAAACATTACTTATTGGGAAAACACTTCAAGATGTTCACAGATCACTTAGCCCTTAAATACCTAGTCAACAAGCTAGTGTTGGGGGGGAGAATTTGTCACTGGTTACTCCTATTTCAATAATTTGACTTTGAAGTAATCGTTAAACCAGGAAAATTGAACGCATGACCGGACCACCTATCAAGGGTCACAAATGGAGAAGAACCTACGAATTTAGAAGACAAATTTCTGGATGTGCAGTTATTCTCAGTCCAGATCAGTGATGAATACTTCATAGATATCATTCAATACTTGAGCATAGGTACTACACCACAATAATATAACACCACGTAGAAGAAAAACCTCGTAGTACGTGTTGTCGACTATCAACCGATTGCTAGACACCTATACAAAATGGGCGTAGATAGCATCTTGAGAAGGTATGTGTTGGAGAATGAAATACCAAGATTTTTAGTAGAATCCCACGAGGTAATAACAAGAGGGAATTATGCAGGTAAAGCTACCGCGCCAAAGGTATTGCGCGCAAGACTATGGTGGCCAATGTTTCACAGAGACTCAAAGGAGTACTATCAAAGATTGGATGTCTGTCAAAGGGTAGGAAAACCCAACAAGAGGGACGAGATGCCATTACGAACACAATTAACATTAGACTTTATGGGACCAATCAACCCACCAAAAAAAAGAACAAGATCTAGATACATTATCGTCATGATGGAGTACCTCACAAGATGGGCAGAAGCCGCACTTGTGAAGGATTGTAGCACATAAACAACAATGGATTTTTTATTTGAGAAAGTGATCACTAGATTTGGGTGCCCAATATTTTTGATGAGCTACCAAGGCACACACTTCATAAAGAACACCATCAACACTAGGACTGAAGATTTTGAAGTGTATCATCAAAAGATCACATCATATCACCCACAGGCAAATGGCACAATAGAAGCATTTAACAAAATCCTGGAGAATGCACTGAAAAAGATCTGTAACATCAACATGGATGTCTGGGACCTCAAAGTACCAACAGTATTATGGGCCTATAGGACTATGTGAAAAACGTTGACAGGGCACACACTATTTAAACTAGTTTATGGCCAAGAAGCAGTGGTGCCATTAGAGTTTTTAGTACCAAGATTATGCATAGAAACAATTACACAAATGGCAGAACGAGGCGCGATACATGAGATACTTAATCAATTAATGACCATGGAGGAAGATCAAATCTTAGCAAGATTCTACCAACAAGTCCAGAAAGCAAGGGATAAAGCTTGGCATGATAGACCCATAAAGAAGAACAATGTCAAGGAAGGAGATCTCATACTGATGTATGACAACAAATTGTTTCAGCACCCAGGAAAGATAAGAATGCATTGGCTAGGACTGTATGAGGTAAAATCTATCACAGATGGAGGAGTTGTGCAGTTAAAAGAATTATCAGGCACAAAACTCAAAGGGATTATCAATGGGATCCGACTGAAGCTGTACAAGGAAAGTCGACCACCAACTACGCAGTAAAAAAGAAAAAGAAAAAAGAAAAAAAAAATAGTATATTGAAAAAGAACCAAAAGGGGCACAGTGCACCGGAGGAAGAAAATGCACGCACACTTAGGAACAAAAAATAAGTGAGGATAAGGACAATGGTCACATACAAAGGGAAAAAAGAGGGAAAAGGAAAGTCGACAAAAGTAGGACGACATGACAGCACTAGGTGGAATTAAAGGACAATAAGGACCGATGGGACGCCACATCAAACACACAAACTGGAGAAGACAAGGCAGAGTAATGGAAAGTATGAAACCGTTGGAGGTGCATTGAACCCGTAGTTAAGGTGCATTAAACCCACAATTAAGGAAGCGTCCTCAACAAGCTTCATGGGAAACCTATACAACACATGGACGCAGGAGCAAACAATCTATTCACGAAAAGAGAATAGACAGAGAGTGATATAGGCTAAAGAGAACAAATTGAGTTCATATATATTACAAAGACCATTCGAATTCAAAAAATGTTTGACATTCACTGCCCAAGCAAGTAGAAGCGAGCCAGACCACCAGGAAAACTAGAGTTCAGACGAGATCACAAGTACAGGCGAAAGAAGGTGAACATCAGCTGCCAGAGATCATCAATATTGACAAAATCCCATCTCCAGACACAACACCAGTGAACTCCACACTGATAGTGGAGGAAAACCAACAAACAACACCAGAGGGAACGAACATATATATATCGACAGAGGTACAAGAGCAGTCGAACCATGACACAGCAAACCTGAAGGAGGTGCAACCAGAGAACACAGAAGAAACTCTGAAAGTCAATGGAACAAAGTCGAATATGGACACAACAATCAAGCCAGACGAGTCTCAAATGACCATATCAGACCACCCACTAGAAGGAACGGTCGAAGATGTCATGGGTCGACTGGAATGGCATACTGAGGAACAACCAGAAGACATTGGGACTTCGATCCAACCACCATTGTCGAGGAAAGACAAGATACAAATACTCAGGTCACCTCACAAGAAACCTGTGCAGAAATCGTTCTATCGCATATACCAGATGGGGTATAAGTAGGACCAGGCCTGTTGGGTCATATAGGGAAGCTCAAATACTCGGACCATGATGCAGCAGATGAAGACAAGTTTTTGGAACTTGTAAAGAGAGTGTACATGGGGACGGTGGGCACAAATCCGTTTGGGGAACTAATTAACTAGCCACTCCAATGGGAAACTGTGTTGGAGAAGACAGGCATTTTAGGACTGGTAGACCTACCACATTTTGGTAGAGGTCAGTACGCAACTGCGTGCATCAAACAACTATTAGTAGTCACACATGGTAGGTAAATCTAGTTGGAAAATCTCGTCTTGATAGGCGTAGAGCTTATCATGAGCATAACAGGATTGCCATCTCGGGGCATGGATCCCACGTAGTTTCTAGATGACAAAGCTAGGGAGAAGGAACTAGTAGAAGAGATGGCGAAGAAGTATGGCACTAACAGGGGGACAAGAGGGATCATTATCAAGAGGATCAATGATGCTGCAACACAATTGGGGGCGAAAATCTTAGCCTGCAAGCTGCTAAGAAAATGACATAGGGAAGAAGCCCCAGCTGGGGTTGTTGTAGTTGCAGCTCAATGCATAGAAGGCACCACAATGAGTTGGGCACCATATCTCTTGAACTTATTCTTGGATTACTGCAAGGATGCGCAGGATCTAGGAACAGAGTTTCACTATTCATGGTTGATCACATTAATACCCTTCATGGGATGGAAAGAGCCAAGTGTTTGCACTCTTTTCGTCGATGTGTGAGCAAAAAGTGAGTGCTTACATGCCTAGTTGGGCTCTGATAGTCATGACAGCTGTAATGTAAAAGGTTAGAAAGAAAACAACTAAGCTATTAACAAGAATTAAAAAAAAACTAAATAAAAACATGAGCATGGAAATAAAAATAAAAACAAATAACAATGGACCAATATCAC
>ML785887.1:1901145-1928453 GCA_009831015.1 Picea engelmannii
GCTCTTTAGGGCACAATTAGGTCTTTGACCAGCCTCCCCACGCAGATTGAGCTTGGATTTGATGTCAAATCGACTTGGGAGCCGATCCATTAGTGGTTGGGAGGTCGACCAGCTTCATAAATGCGTCGTTTGGCAGGCGCGCGAGTTTTTCACCCCACAGCCGCGCATATGCGCCCAAAATACGAAGATGTTGCGCGCGCGCGTGCGCCCAGTGGGTGCATCAGGCTTTTTAATTTTTTGGCCATTTTTGCATAGTTTTGACCCTTTTGTTGTGCTGTGGAGTTAATCCTTGTGCCATGAACGACTGTTTTTCTGTGTTGATGATGCGGAGTTCTTGTCGCCATGCGCGGACGAAATTTCAGTGATAACACCAAGGTATGTATTTTTTTGTACCAGACCCAAACTGAACAAGGGATCGAGATATTTGTTGCTCAGAGCCAAGCCAGATGCTAGGAAAAAAAGGACGAGCAGGTCCATCTTTGAAGGATACCTACACGACCTACAGGAAGCCATTTCCAAAAGGTGGAGAATAACACCAGAGGTCGTTGCATGGTATAAAGACATTGCCAACTTTTAGGCCACACGACATACAATGTGAATATAGGTGAGGAAGGATCCTGATAAACAGTAGCTACAGATGCGCTACTGTATCAGAGAGGGTGACATCGACATGGTCATCAACGAATGGGACAACGAGTGGAATATTCTAGTCCTCACCCAGGAATTTTCGGAAAGAACAACGAAAGAAGAGGTAGGTCAGGGAGAACCATAGCTTCAGGAAATCCAAGTGACCAAGAAGTGAAGAAAGAGCCAGGGAAAAAAAACATAGATAAATGAAGGGCTAATGAAGACAGGGACCCATAACGGGAATAAGGATAAGATGCAGCTGGCCACAAAGCAACAAAAACAACCCGAGGCGGTGCAAGGGACCACAACAAATCCCAACCCATAGGAACAAGGGGGAAATAAGTGGAAAATCACGCAGTCAGGAGGTGCGCACAAGAAATAGAAGGCATAAATAACACTACCAGAGTATACAATCACATATGATGATGGAGAAATGATACCCCAAATGGTCCAGGATTGTCTAGCCGAGGATTTTGACCATGCTGCGCAGCATAGGGATAGGATTCAAGAGGAATTCGAAAACATGCGACATCTCCTCACAAAAATCAGGGAAGGGCAGAAAACAAGAAGCAGGGGAACATAACCATTAGCACTACAAACAGAGGAAAGAGTGGAAGTAGAAGAATGAGATCCAATCCATCCATTATCGCACCGAATGAAACATTCCACATCACACCTAGTATGTTGCACATGGATGAGATTGTGGGGTAGAAACCCCTGAAGAACTTAAGCCAAATCCAATTGGTGTTGACGTGGATGCCAACCAAGGCACTACACAAGTTGCAGGTTAGCGTAAACCATGAGGTACAGTCTCATGCACACAAAGACTTAGTCGAATTGTAGTGAGCAACAGAGAAGTGAGACACGCTGGAAATAGTCTATGAGCAGGCTAAATCTGAGACCTAGGAGGAAAGGGAGTGCATAAAAGGATTGGAGCAAAAATTTGTAGGAACATATGAGAGGATTCCATAGACTGTGCAGGCAGAGGAAATCACAGCGAAAGAAAATATTGATCAGATTATGCAGACAATTGATCAATATCAGAAGGAGATCGAAAATCTCCAGGAGCAACTCACACCAAACACTCCACCAGCAGTGAAGGAGCAAAGGAAGTAGGAAGCAACAACGCAGTTACAGGAGATAGAGTAGTAGGTCAACAAAACAACTGACTTGTTCAATAAAGCAATGCAATTGTGGAATAAGTTAGAGGAGGATCAACATATCCAAAAGTGGGACAAGGAAGAAGAAAGGATCAATGCAGTGATTCAGGAACTCAAGAAGAGGTAGAAGACAATGCCAATTACAGAACACATCAAAGGGGCGAAGGAGGGGGTGAACCAAATTTTTGTGGACGTAGCCCAGGAGGGGGTGAACCATAGTAACATCTATTTTATGTGATGAATGCTTGCATATATTTATTGTCTGAAGCAGTTATTATTATGTTGAATGAATGAGTTGTTATATTTCCTGCTTACTCGTCGATAACAATATAATGTTTTTACAGGTTATCATAAATGGTTCAATATATATCTCACTTATCTCTCACTCAATCCTAGGCTGTAAACACCTGAGTCTTACAACCACCCATTAAATCTATCTTAGGTGAGACTGCGTAGCACATTCTGTCTGTTGCGTTGCCTTCTAGTTTACCAGGAGGGCCAATAGTTTTAGAGGCTTTGTTGGAAACCCGAACAGACATGAACCCCGGGTCAATAAACTCAGACAGTATAGAAGAATAGTTATGAACAGAAGCCCAACGAAAAACACTTTAAAATATTATATTCCAATACAACATAATAGATACTATATCTCTCATAGATATATCTTTCCTCATATAATCTTGTCTATTTATACCTATATATTCATTTACTAGGAAGTTGTAACTACTTAACTTCCTAGTTTGATTGGTTAACAAAGACCTTGAATGACCTATACATATGAATTTGACAGTCGACCCACTAATTCTTAGTCAACTGTTGGGTCTAGTCGACAGAGTTGACTAGCCCCTACAACATTCACTTAAGCTCAATACTTTAGCTGAGAATGTATTTACAACTTTTCTGTAAAATCCTTCATCATTTTCTAGGTCATTTTGCAGATATTCCTTGAAATTATGTATCTTGATGAAAAGCTAGTAATACTTTGAGAAAGCTCCCAAATTTCTTGAATTACATGAATTCTCTTCCGTATGGAAACACCAACATATTTTATTATTTCTTGTAATAAGCTTGACGAGCCTTTATATTTTCTACTGCTTTCTGGGAAATTTTATAACACAAATCCAGGTTGGATTGAATTCAAAGGTTCAAGAAACAATGGTCCTGGTATCAAGGAAAATTCTAAATATTTTATCCTCCTTTTCAACTTTGAATTTTCTTTTTCCATATTATCATTAGACTGCTTCAAAACTTCTCCAGTTTCTCTGTGGAACTTTGCAATTTTTGACAGTGCAACTCCATCACAGTCAATTGAATATTTCCATCTTTCTGATGAACTTTTATTTTTAGTGTTGAATTTTTCCAATAAAATATTTTTAGATTCACGATTGTAGGTTGTGTGGTGCAAAGTAACAGATTCCTCAAATATTTCAGGTTCTTGGATACTCAAGGCATAAACAATTTCCCTAGTTTCCAGTAGTATTTGTGCAAACCAAATAGGTTCTTCAATGAGCTCGTCTATGTCCATTGCACGTGCAATCTCTTGGAATTCATGTATGATTAACCCTGTTTCTGATGTACTCCTTTTTATTTTGATAGAAGTATATTCAATATGATATTTTTCAACACTTTTTCTAGGTGGGTCTTTATCACCACCATCGTTTGACCCTCCATCTGATGTTTTTCTCGGCTCCATTCCACTGGTTCTATTCTTTGTTCTTGATGGATTACTCCTTTGGGGCATTGTTGGTGAATTAAGGTTTTTATCTGTTTCTTCCATGCCATGCTATTTGTGACCTTCACTGGTGATATTTTTTCTCTTGGAATTCATGTATGATTAACCCTGTTGCTGATGTACTCCTTTTTATTTTGATAGAAGTATATTCAATATGATATTTTTCAACACTTTTTCTAGGTGGGTCTTTATCACCACCATCGTTTGACCCTCCATCTGATGTTTTTCTCGGCTCCATTCCACTGGTTCTATTCTTTGTTCTTGATGGATTACTCCTTTGGGGCATTGTTGGTGAATTAAGGTTTTTATCTGTTTCTTCCATGCCATGCTATTTGTGACCTTCACTGGTGATATTTTTTCTTCCATGTCATCTGAAACTTGGTATGTCGCGATTTCATGGAGATCTATATTATCTCCACCACTCTTCTGAAATTGTTCAAATTTAGTGAAATATGAAGAATACCCAATCAATTCCATGTGTGTAGTGAATTTGTTATCTCGACAAAAACCCTTAGAAAATTTAGCTTCCTTTTAACCCAACTATTCATGATGTCATGCTAATTCGTCGAGGTGGGTTATGTGCTTTATAATGAATTTCCCAATTTTATATGGTAGAGGTATGAATTGGTTTTTCCTTTTATCATAGAATAAATGGGCCCAAGTCTTGTATTGCTTACACATTTCCTAAACAAAGAGTCTAACTGATACATAAAACAGGATAAGAAAAGGCTTCTCTTCACTTCCAAACAACCTAATAACAATAAATTCTTCAGAAGTTTCATAAGCTCCTTTCCTAGAGAGAAAGGTGGCTGCTTCAAGAGATAGTATTGATGTACTATGACTAAAAAGCAACTTTTTAAGTTCCGAAATGAATTTTTTATGAACTGGGTAAAAATTGTATTGGGATTTATGTCTGGACAAAACTGAGTGCCATGCATGAATTGGTTCTAACTTAAAATAAACATGCTTTTCCCTTGACAAGTCTTCAAATACATGGCCATAAGAAATAACAAAGATGAAGTAAGAAGTCATATAGAACTTTCGAGTGTTTTTAATGTTACTCAAATGGAAAGAAACTTCACTTGAAATAAGATAACCCCGTTCTATAATGGCGTAGATATTTTGGTCTCGTTAAATGAGTGAGTAAGAACTTGAAATAAGATAACCCCAAGATATTTCGGTCTTGTTAAATGAGTGAGTAAGAACTATTGGAAATAGTAATTACAAGTCGGTGAGCTCTTCACGTCTCTATCGATTTGTCAGTTAGTTAGTCTACAAATACAAAGTCACACATTTATGCAAGATCATTTTTTATCAAACGACAAGAAGGGGAGTTATTAAATGGAGCCGATATTAATATTTCTTGGGTCCAGTTAATTAGGTAAGAGTCGGCCAAATTTATTGATGTATTTATTGTTAAGTCGGGTAGATTCTATAAGAAGTGTCAGTCGTATTCCATATATGTCTGAGTCTATAGTAAGTCAAAATACACATGCATAGAGGTAGAGAGAGTATAGTCATAAAGAAGAAAAACAACAAAAACAATTGAGTAGTCCAAGAAGTCAGATAGGACAAGCTCTGTGTATGTAAAGTCGACAGAATTTGTTGGAGCCGAAGCTTGTCACAGTCATCGTATTTTGTATTAGTGTGCAGCATCGATTTTTTCAATATATATCAAGTATTTTGTGTGTTGATAATTTCATGTGTAATTTTTAGCTTCTGTTGTGTTTATATGTTTATTGTGTTAAACATTATAACAATGTGAATAAATTGGTTCATTAAGTGTTCAGATAACAATGCTCAATAAATTGTGTAGTCTGTTCACTGCGTGGTAAGTCTTGAGTGTTCAACGACGAAGTTTAGTGGTGCATAATATTTGAAACTGTGTTGCTCAAAATAAGTCTGCATGCTACAGATCTGAGATTTGGTATTAGAGCAGGTTGATCAGATTAGGCTCTATCAAAACAAGTTGATCATATCAACAACTCTGTTGAAAGGTGAAATATGGATTCTACTTCAAATCTTCAACCTCCCACTTTTACAGGGAAAAATTATTAGTTATGGTCCTTGAACATGAAGGAATTGTTTCGAGATCAAGATGTATGGGAGATAGTCGAGAATGGCTATGTGGAACCAACAGATCAGGAAGCATATAATAAACTCGCGCAAGATGAGAATGATGTTTTGAAAGATCAAAGGAAGAAGGATGGAAAGGTGATATTTTACATACATCAAGCCATGCATGAGAGCATAATCCCAATAGTTGCATAGGGGTAATCATTGAGCCCACTGGTTTTTCTTTTTCGAGGCAAAACACCTCAAATATGTTTCCAAAAACTTGTTGACAACTTCTGTTTGACCAACAGTTTGAGGATGATAATTTGTGCTAAGATGCAATTGGGGGCCTTGTAGCTTGAACAATTCTTGCCAAAAATTGCTTGTGAAAGTTGGGTTGCGATCAGAAACAATAGAGTGCGGCATGCCATGAAGCTTGAAGACCTGATCCATGAAAATTTGAGCCACCGTGGATGCCGTAAACGGGTGTTGAAGAGCGCAGAAATGAGCATACTTGGAAAGGTGATCAACAACCACCATGATGATTGATTTATTTCCCGATTTGGGTAAGCCTATAATAAAATCCATAGAGATATCCCTCCAAATAGCAGGTGGAATCGGAAGTGGTTGTAGTGTGCCCAGAGATTTGACTGTTTCTCCCTTGTTGCGTTGACACACATCACATTCATTGAAAAAATTACGGATGTCCCGTTTCATACCATCCCAGAAAAAAAAACGTTTGACCCTGTCATAGGTTTTGGTGAACCCTAAGTGCCCCGCTGTGGGTGTAACATGAAGCTCAGAAAGTACTGTGGATTTAAGATTTGATTGTTTATTTAAATACAAATGACCTTTGTATCGAAGATCATCATGGAGTCAAGAGAACCCTGGGGAAGCTAGAGCATTGGACTGCAATTGTTGGATCTGATGTGAACTTTTGGGATCTTGTAGCCATTCCTGGCGAACGGCTTGGAGCCAATCTAGTACAATGAAGGAAAGAGAAAAAGGGGATCCTTCGTCTTCATATTTTCGGGAAAGTGCATCCACAACCACATTGTCTTTGCCTTTCTTGTAAATGATCTCATAATCATATCCAAAGAGCTTAGTCACCCATTTTTGTTGCTACGGGGAGGAAATGTGTTGTTCCATAAAATACTTGAGGCTTTGATGGGTTGTCTTAATTTGGAAGCGTTACCCCAATAGATAAGGGTGCCACAGATCAATGACATGCATAATAGCCAACATTTCCTTTTCATAGATTGATTTTACCAGATTTGTTTCAGATAGTTTCTTGTTGGTAAAGGCCAAAGGCCGACCCTCTTGCATATGGAAAACACCAATTCCTTTCCCTGAAGCATCACATTCCAAGACAAAGGTCTTTGTGAAATCAAGAAGGGCCAGGACTGGAGTGGTGCACATGGCCATATTTAAGGTTTGAAAATCTTGAGTAGCGGCTAGGGTCCAAGTGAAAGAGTTCTTTTTTAGAAGAGCAGTGAGAGGTGCTGCAATATTTCCATAATTCTTAACAAACTTGCGGTAATAACCTGTTAAGCCCAGAAATCCACGCAAGCTTTTTAGAGTCTTTGGTTGAGGCTAGTCTTGCATAGCTTCAATATTTTTAGGATCCACCCTGACGCCGTCCTTGCCAACCAGATGACCCAAGTACTCTACTTCTGAGGCACCAAAAGCACATTTAGACTGTTTCAAGAAAAGTTGGTGCTGAGAGAGTAGATGGAGAACTCGATCCACATGAGCAAGATGGTATGTCCAGGTTTTTCTATAGATGAGGATATCATCAAATAAAACTAAGACAAAATGATGTAGAAAAGGACGAAAGACGTTATTCATGAGGCTTTGGAAGGTGGAGGGGGCATTACACAAGCCAAAGGGCATGACCAAAAAATCATAGTGGCCCTCATGAGTTCTAAAGGTAGTCTTGGGAATGTATGCCTCTTTCATACATATCTGGTGGTAGCCTGAATGAAGATCAAGTTTAGTAAAGAATTGGGCGCCACTCAATTCATCCAAGAGGTCATCAATGATAGGAATGGGAAATTTGTCATTAATGGTAAGTTTGTTGAGGGCACAAAAGTCAGGACACATTCACCAAGAACCTTCTTTCTTCAGGAGCATGACCACTGGAGAAGATTAGGGTCTCATACTAGGGAGGATAATGCCTGCATTAAGGAGTTCCTGGACCATTTTTGCAATTTCATTTTTTTGGGAAAAGGGGTGATGATATAGACAGATATTGGGAGGAAGGCTTCCAGGTACAAGGGGAATGGAATGATCATGAACACCACGGGAAGGAGGGAGTCCTTGGGGAGTGGAAAAGACCACTTTATGTTTAGAAATGATGGCTTGGAGGTCTTGCAACACCGAGGGTGTCTCTGTTGCTTGTATGGCATGGAGTTGCGCAATAACACCAGAATGACCTTTTTTGAGCATATTTTCCATGTGATGGGAACTAATGATCTCAGGTGAACCAATGGTGATGCCTTGGAACTTATATTGGTGGCCCTCCTGGTCAAATTGCATGGTTAATTCTTTGAAATCCATGAGAATGGGACCCAAATTCCTTAGCCAGTATGCACCCAACACAATGTCACAACCGCCCATGTTGATACCAAACATATGAGATTTCAGGTGGTAGTCACCAATTTGGAGACACACATTTTCACAACTCCCTCCACATTTCATGGAGCCACCATTGGAAATCATGATTTGGAAAGTATTGACGACATGGATGTAGCAATGAGTTTCTTGGGAAATGCGGTGATGAATAAAATTATGGGTGCTTCCACTATCAACCAGAATGATGACCTTGTGATGCTTGATGTAACCGACTAGCTTGAGGGTTTGGGGAGCGGAGAAGCCAGTGAGAGAAATGAGGGAAATGAACGGTTCTACTTTGGGAGGGTTTGAGGGAGGGATTATGTTAGTGGTTTTAGGTGACTCAGACACAAGGGGAGTTTCAACATCCTCTTCCAAAATATCCTTGGAGATGGCCATAAAAATATTTTGTTCCTTACACTTGTGGCCTAAGAATTATTTTTCATCAAAATTATAACAAAGGCCTTTGAGTTGGCGTTCATCCATTTCAGCCTTGGTCAATTTTTGGATCTTTAGTGGAGCAGAGGGAGTAGTGGGATTTACTGGTTTAGGGCGAGGGATGAAGGAGGGTTTCTGGTTTTGAGAAGATACAACCTTTTGTGATTCTTTAGCTCTTTTATTATCCTCCACCCAACTTTGAGGCCGAGCCATGAGGACATGGGCCCGAATCTCATCCTTGAGGCCACTGATAAAACACTGTTGGAAAAAGGCATCAGACATGCCCTTTGTCCGAAAATCTAGGCACTCAAAGGCAGCTATAAAATCTTCCACTGTTCTTGATTTTTTCAACTTTGTCAAATGGCCCAAATGGTTGGTGTCAATGTCAAAGTGTTCATGAATATCTACCACAAAGTGTGTCAAAGCAATATACCCTTGACGACAAGTTTTTCTCCATTTCCACCATTGCCAACGTTCTTGATCTAGATGGAGGACACCATACCGGAGTTTGGCCAAGTCATCTGTAATGTCGTATAAAGAGAAATAATGTTCCATTTGGGTTACCTAACCAGTAGGATCTGAGCCATAAAATTTCATCACATCCACCCGCAGAAGGCGTAGTTCACGTTGAAAGTGATGGTGCTGAAAAATATGGGAATGAGAGGAATGTTCACCTTCAGTATGTGGGGGTGAGTTAGAGGAAGGGTTATCTGTAGGGATATGAAGCTTGGTGTAGAGTGATGAAAAGTCAGATTCAAGTTGGGTGGTCAAGTCTTGTTTGATTTCCTCCATTGAGGACTACATGGTTGTATTGATGGCGACAACATTGGCATTGATTTGTTTCACTTATTGTTGGGTCTCGATGAGACTAGATTGCAAGGTATTGAAGCGATATTCCAAGTCTTGGCTACGGGTATGGGCCATGACGATGAGGGAACCAAAAAGGGGCAGGTGGGGTCAAAAATTTTGCCAAAAAATGATATGTATGAATGTGATAAGGGAGAAGATATGAGATGAATCCAATGGAATAGGTCTCAAATAATGGTGAAAAAATTTCCAGTTTTTTTTTTTTTACACCTGCAGAGTTATACTCTGGTTTGAAGAATACTGTAGTGATGAAATGCCCAAATTCTTAACCAAGAATAAAAGTGTAGTTACTTGGAAACTCGAACACAGTTGCGCGACAATAGATCTTGTTTATTTTAATTTGTTTATGTTTCTGTCCCCAAGGGTTAGGTATTGAAGGGTTCTACAGACAAGGATTTGCCCTGTTCTATAGCTCTCTGATATACATGCGGGGTCCAATAATATTACTCGGCCCAATATCTTAGGGAACTAACTAAGGAGGATAGACCATACCCTTATCAGTACCACCCGACTACCCAGGTACTAGAGAGTATCTTCTTGAGTGTTATTCTTGGTGGCACTATAGAAGTCAAGTGGCTGATTAGTTTATCTAAAGAGGGCTTAAGGAAATCTAGGCCGATTTGTACACAGGTGTTGTCTGATTTGCTACCACTCGAAGGGGTACCAACAGAGGTTACAAGGGTGGCCAACAGATGTACGCTTAAGAACCACTTGTATTTCCTACGTGTACGAATCCCTCAACTGCGGGTTTGTTGGCATGTTTTTTAGACAAAGGCAGAGTATGCGTGTTTGTCATTGATGGAAAAGATCATGATCAACAACACAACGATAATGATGAAATGGAAAGATTAGTAGTGTAAGCTCAGGAGGAGGAGCAATAGTGATAGTTGGATCCCATGCAGAATTCTCGATGACCGTCGGATCCGAATTAAGACTAGATGAGTGCACAAAAGAGGAGAATAGATCTCAGGTGTCAGATCTGAGTGTGAAGACTAGCCATCGTCAGATCCAGAAGAAGGAGAATGATATTTAAGTACAATATGAAGTGGGCTTAGAAAGTCCGGAAATCAAGAGGACCGTTGATCCAAGAAGGACACGTGGAAAACAGTCAGAGCATGAAAAAGGTTTTGTTTCAGAGTTTCATAGATCTAGAAATACAAAGGAAAGAGGTTCTCTAACCCCTCGAACTTGCGATATGCAAAATCATGATAAAAATCCTGACCGTTGGAGTCATAGGACACGTGGCAAGCAATTGGAATTTCACTAACTTGCACATTGGAGGAATCAATGGAGCATGGTGTGGGAACTCGCGATATGTGATATCCCGAAATGATCTGAGCCGTCGGATTGAGGGTTGATTTGAACCCTTGGATCGAGGTATGTTGTGGAATGTTAGATGTAGTGGACACATGGCAAACGATTGGAATCTCGTTGACTGGAAAGTCAAAGGAAGGAAATCCTATAACCTTCCAACTTGCGATATGCAAAATTGTGATAAGAACTGGCCCATGTTCATAGACAAGGTCACATCATCAAAGGATGGAGGAAGGAGCTAGTGGAGCTAAGCCCCTTTTCAAATATCACAACATGAAGAGTCAAGAGTCTTCATCTCTGGATTACCGAAATGCGAAATGCGAAAACACCTTTTTGTATAGGCTGTGGTCACCACCAATGGTCATGTGAGAGGGAGGAGCTAGCGGAGCTAAGCCCCTTTTCGGAGATCGCAACATGAAGAGTCAAGACTCTTCACCTCTGAATTACTGAAATGAAAAATGCGAAAATGCCTTTTGGTGTAGGTTGTGGTCACCATTGGTGATCATATGAGAGGCTGGAGCTAGCAGAGCTAAACTCTTTTTTTTCGATCACAATATGAAGAGTTGAGACTCTTCACCACAGGATTTCTGATATGCGAAATGCGAAAGGAATTTTGATTAGGCCCGTGGTCACAACCAGTGGGCATATGGAGTAAGCGCGAGACCCATCATTTGTAATCCAATGGTGCAGGTTAATCAGGAATATGATCGAAGGGTCATTGCTTATTTTCATGATTAATTGCTCAGTTACATTTTAGTTAGCATAATCAAATCATGGTTCTTGATTGGTTGGAAATTTAGTTGCTGAGATGTTTCTTCTTTTCCCAAGGAGATTCGAAGTGTAATTGATGAGGCCGGTGTGTGTATAAAAGGAGAGATGCAATGACTATGTAAGGTTGGTTGTTTTAACCAAAAAAATGAGATGAACTGTAAGAAGGGTAAAATGATAGAATGAAGAGCATGAGATAAAACTCAGAGATGAGTAACAGTCATTGAACAGACAGAAGAAAGAGCAGAATAGCAGAATAATAGAATAGCATGAAGAAGAGTAGAACTGCAGAACAATTTTTGAACCACGAAAGAATTGTAGAACAGTGAAGAAGGGGTAAGAATTGAAATACATGTATTGTTTGTTTGTCAATCGTTTTATTCATGATCAGGGAGGAAGGGTGGTGCTAGGGAGGAATGTGGTCCTCTGATATTCAATTTGGTGCTTGAATATTGGAAGTTGTATCTTCCATTTAGTTGTGGCTATAAAACAGGGTGGCAAGGTGGTGCTCAGGAAAACACAGAGTTTTCTGTATACAAGTTGGTGCTTGTATAAATCCAGTTGGTGCTGGAATATTTAGGGAGTTGGTGCTTCCTTATAGTGGGTGCTAGAGAAACCAGAGAGTTGGTTCTGTCAACAAGTTGGAGCTTTTAAAACAGAGGTAGTAGCCTCACTTTGAGTTGGTGCTCAAACATAGATGATGTACAGAACTTAAAAGATTGCCTATCATTTCGAAGAAGAAGAGGTTTTCTCCCTTTATGGGTTTCCTCATGAAAATTTGTCTCTATGTATATATTATGTGTGATTGATGCTCATTATTTATGTTTTCCATATGATGTATAATATTGATGGTCACTTGATGAAATATTAAAAATGGTTTAATAGACTTAAAATTGTTTAAGCACAGTAACAATTGATTCAACCCCCCTCTCAGTTGTCTTAGTAATTTCAACAATTGGTATCAGAGCGAGTTCCTTTTATTTAAAGGTAGATCTATAAGATTAAACATGACAAGAAATGAAGGGACTTCAACCACTAAGCCTCCTCTGTTTGATGGAACAAATTTTTCCTTCTGGAAGGTTAGAATGAGAACATATTTAATGGCCTTAGGTGTTGATGTTTGGGATGTAGTGGAGACTGGATATACAAAGCTTGTTGTGCTAGCTTCCAAGGATGATAAGTTAGAGTTTATATTTAATGATAAGGGAATGAATGCTATCTTGAATGGACTTTCTGAAGCTGAGCTTGTAAAGGTGATGCATCTCAAAACTGCCAAAGCAATGTGGGATAAACTTATTAGCAGTTATGAAGGAAATGAGAAAGTAAAAGATGTCAAAATTCAAACATATAGATTGAAATTTGAAAAACTAAAGATGAATGAAGATGAAACAGTTAGCAAGTATTTTTTAAGAGTTGAAGAACTTGTGAATGCCATGAAGGGTCTTGGTGAGAAGATTGAAGAACCATTTCTAGTTCAAAAGATTTTAAGATCTTTGCTTGATAAATTTAATCCAAAAGTATCTGCAATAGAAGAACTAAATGATCTTAAAACTCTATCCATTGATCAACTCCTAGGAAGTCTAAATGCATATGAAATGAGAATCATCAAAGATAAATCCATTACTAGAGAAGCATTTTTAAAGCAGACAAGAATACTGATTCAGAATTAGATGATATTGAGGCAAAATTTGTGAGAAGGTTAAAGAAAGGATCAAGAAAATATCAAGGCAAGATTCCCTTCAAATGTTTTAACTGTGGTAAGATAGGTCATTTTGCATCTAAGTTTCCTCACCATAAAAATGACCAGAACTCTGATGATGAAAATAAACACAAATTTAAGAAATATAGTAAAAAGAAAAGTTTGTGTGCAAACAATGACATCTCCTCATAAGACATAGATAGTGATTCATCATGTGAAGACAAAGTTAATGATTTTATTCTTATGGCTATGGGATATCTTGATGACGAACACACAAGAGGTGAAATGGATGACGAAGAAGCTGTGGTAGATATGGAAGGTGAATTAATCAGTGCTTTGGAAGAAATTGGCAGACTCAAATTTAAGAAGAGAAAACAAAAACAATTGTTGATGCAATTTAAAATGAATGATAAAAAACCTGATGAAGAATTTTCTCTACTAAACGTTTAGTTGGAAGAGGAAAATAAAATAGAGGACATTCTGAAACAAAATTTATCAGAGAAGAAAGCGAGGTGTGAAGCCTTAGAAAAAGAGATAGTAAAAACCAGAAAAGAAATGGAGAAGTTTAAGGCATTGTATCACCAAAATTTGTCAAGTATTAAAGCTTCATAAGGATTATCCTCCATTCTAAATCAACAAAGGAATCCAAAGTTGAAAGCTGGCTTGGGATATGAAGAAGGATCAAGTAGTGATCTTCCAAGTAATACAGAACCCATCAATTTTGTCAAATCTACAATCATTGACAACAACCACTCTGCAGAAACAAAGAAAGAAAATCAATCACCAAGAAGGAATGAAAGAAAAAAATACCAGAACTGAATCTGTAAATCAGAGAAATTATTAGCATGAAAGAAATCGACCCGCTCAAAGAAGACAAACTTTTTCTAGGTATAAAGGATTTTTCTATGGATAATGTTTCCTCTGTTCTAATTTTGGTCACAAATCTATAACCTGTTCTTTAAGACTTGGAGATGAGCAATCAAGATACTCAAGGAATAATTATCTGCCACAAAAAATATTGAGACAACTAAGTAACAAACAACCACATACTACAAATCATGTGATAGTTGGGAAAAGGATGCAGGTTAAGTAAAACAACAGTTATGAGCATAACAATTGCTATGATATGTTATTCACTGAACCAAATGTTACATCTTCCATAATTATGGACATAAAGTTGCAGATTGTCGTTTAAATAACTATAAGCCAGATCTAACTCCTACTGCTGAAAATTTCAAGGTTTAGAAGAAGAAAGAAGATGATCAGTGTGGATTAATGTTATCATCCCAAAGACAAAAGAATCCATGGTATATTGACAGTGGATGTTCCAAACATATGAATAGAGACAAAAGTAAGTTTCTAACTTTAAGTGAAAACAAATCAGAAAATGTAACTTTTGGAAACGATGCACCAGGAAAAATAAAAGGTAAAGGTATGGTAAGTCTGAGTAATGGAAAAGGAAAAGTTCAAGATGTGTTATTTTTAGATGTCCTGAAACATAATCTGCTTAGTGTCAGTCAAGTCTGTGATCGAGGATGTGAAGTGGTTTTTACTTCTAAATATTGTAAAATAAAGTCTGTGAATTCAGGACAGTTGGTTGCAAAAGCGATAAGAACAAAAAACAATGTCTATGTGTTAAAAGAAGAAAAAGAAGAATGCTACTTAAGAAAATATGATGAAAGTTGGCTATGGCATAGGAGACTTGGACACTTAAATTTTGATCATATAATCAAGCTCAGAAATAGTGGGGCATTAAAGGATCTTCCAAATATGTCAAATCCATATGATTATGTTTGTAAACCATGCCAGATATGAAAGCTTACTCGAACACTGTTCAAATCTAAAACCTTTCCTTCAACAGAAAAACCTCTCCAGTTAGTACATATGGATTTATGTGGACCATCAAGAAAAGAAGGTACAGGAAAAGAAAACTATTTTATGTTGATTATTGATGATTATTCTAGACTAACATGGGTTGCCTTTTTGAAGGAAAAATCTGAAGCATTTGAAAAATTCAAAGTGTTTAAGGCTCTAACTGAGAATCAAACAGGAAAAAGATTGAAGGCCATAAGGTCTGATAGAGGAGGAGAATTTGTCTCATGGAAATTCAAAGAGTTATGTGATAAAAATGGGATCAAAAGAGAGTACACAATCCCAAGAACTCCACAACAAAATGGAGCTGTTGAGAGGCAGAATAGATCAGTACAACAAATGGCAAGATCAATGATGAATGAAAGGAATATATCTCAGACATATTGGGTGGAAGAAATCCATACAGTTTTTCACATTCTTAACAAAGCTCATCTCAAACCACACAGTGGTAAGACTCCTTATGAACTATGGTTTGGAAGACCTGCTTGAATCAAGCATTTTAAAGTCTTTGGGAGTAAATGCTATATCAAGAATAATGATGAAAATATTGGCAAATATGATGACAGGGATGATGAAGGTATATTCTTAGGTTATGCTACAAACAGTAAAGGATACAAATGCTACAATAAGAGGCTACATAAATTGGTTGATTGTATCGACATAAAAGTTGATGAAGAAATCCCAGTACGAAATGTAAGCAATGTTGAACCAAGCACATAAGATATAGTTGAAGACGAAGATGAACAGGTCTAAGGATCAGAAAGACAAGAATCTGAATTAGATGAAGATATGAATACTCCGACTGACACAAATCAGCAGAAAGAAGAAAAATCACCTCTTAGAATTGTTAGAAAGAATCATCCTGAAAATCAGATAATTGGAGATATAAATAAAGGAAGTCAGACAAGAAGGAAATTGATTAAAGACTCAAAACAATCTCATGTTGCCTTTTTATCTATGACTAAACATAAATTTTTTGATGAATCCATCCAACATGATGATTGGATTAGAGCTATGAATGAAGAGCTTGATCAGATTGAGAAGAAGAATACTTGGGAGCTTGTCCCTAGACCCGAAGATAAGAATGTAATAGGTTCCAAATGGGTGTTCAAGAATAAAATGAATGAAAAATGACAAGTTGTTAGAAACAAAACCAGATTGGTCTGTAAATGGTATGCACAAGTTGAAGGTCAGGACTTTGATGAAACTTTTGCACTAGTGGCAAGATTGGAAGCCATCAGAATGTTTCTTGCATATTCATGTCATAAGAACTTTAAAGTTTATCAGATGGATGTTAAGTCAACATTTTTTAATGGATATATAGAGGAACAAGTATGTATGGAGCAAACTAAAGGATTCTCATTGACAGATAATCCTGATTATGTTTGCAAGCTGAAGAAGGCCTTATATGGACTGAAACAAGCACCATGAGCTTGGTATTATAGACTGGACAAATTTTTAAAAGACAAAGGGTTCAAGAAAGGTATTGTTGACAACAATCTCTACATTAAGTCTGAAGGTGATAATTTACTAGTTGTTTTGGTTTATGTAGAAGATATTATTTTTGGTTGTACTAATGAATCCTATGTCCAGTGGTTTGCTAACTATATGAAAACAGAGTTTGAGATGTCCATGATAGGAGAATGTCATACTTTCTGGGTTTACAAGTAAATCAGAGTTCTACAAGAATATTTATCTCTCAAGAAAAATATTTGAAAGAGATGTTGAGGAAATTTCAGATTGAGGATTCCTCTCCTGTTAGTACACCTATGGTGGTTGGTTGCAAGCTCAGTAAAGATGATATTTCACCTGATGTTGTTCAAAGGACACATCGCTCTATGATAGATAGTCTTCTGTACATCACAACATCCCATCCTGATATAATGCAAGTTGTTGGAATGGTAGGTCGTTGTCAGTCTGCTCCTAAACAAAGTCATTTGGTAGCTGTCACAAGGATATTCAAATACTTGAAGGGAACAATGACTTATGGTCCGTGGTATCCCATAAATCATAATTTTCAGTTAATTGCTTATTCATATGCAGATTGGGAAAATTGTGTGGATGAGAGAAAGAGCACCAATGGAGGTGCATTCTTCCTGGGTGACTTGTTGGTAGCATGGATTAGTAAGAAGCAGGGATCTATTTCCTTATCAACTACAGAGGCAGAGTACATTGTTGTTGCTACTTGGTGCACTCAAATTTTATGGATTATTCAAACTCTTACAGATTTGAAGGTAAATTATACTGATCCGATTACAATTCACTGTGATAACACTAGTGCCATTAGTGTCTCCAAGAATCCTATTCTTCATTCCAAGACTAAGAATATCCCAATAAAATACCATTTTTGCAGAGAAAAATTTACAAACGTAGTTGTTCAATTGAATTATATTCCTTTCATAGAACATATAGCTGACATCTTTACCAAACCATTAGTAGTGACCCCTTTTGGATATCTTTGTCAAAAGTTGGGGGTTATAACTTCTTTCGTCTAATCTGTTCACCTAGTCAGGGGGAGTACTTATTGAATATCTGTTGTATTTATAAGTTTCTCATAGTTGATAGGGGGAGTATGTATTGCAACATCTCAGGGGGAGCATGTTTCTTCTTTGACATTGATGTCAAAAGGGGAGAAAGTGTGGTAATTTCAGGGATGCTATAGTGGTATAATTGGATGTTCTTCAAGGGGTTTCAAGGGGTTGCCATCAATGGCAAAGGGGGAGATTGTTGGCATGTTTTTCAGAAAAAGGTAGAGTATGCGTGTTTTTCATTGATGGCAAAGATCATGATCAACAACACAACGACAATGATGGAATGGAAAGATCGACAGTGTAAGCTCATGATGAGGAGCAACAGTGATCGTTGGATCCCATTCAGAATTCCTGATGATCATCAGATCTAAATTAAGACTGGAGGAGCACACATAAGAGGAGAACATATCTCAGGAATCAGATCTGAGTGTGAAGACCAACCATCATTAGATCCAGAAGAAGGAGCACGATCTTTAAGTACAAGATGAAGCGGGCTTAGAAAGTCCCGAAAGTAGGAGGACCGTTGATCCAAGAAGGACACATGGCAAATAGTCAGAGCGTGACAAAGGTTTCATTTCAGAGTTTCGCATATCAGAAAATCCAAAGGAAAGAGGTTATCTAACCCCTCAAACTTGTGATATGTGAAATCACGATAACAATCCTGACCATTGGAGTCATAGGACATGTGGAAAGCGATTGGAATTTTGCTAACTTGCACATTGGAGGATTCAATGGAGCATGGTGTGGGAACTCGCGATATGCGATATCCTGAAATGATCTAAGCCATCGGATTGAGGGTTGATCTGAACCCTTGGATCGAGGTACGTTGTGGAACTTTGGATGCAGAGGACACATGGCGAACGATTGGCATCTCGCTGACTGGAAATTCAAAGTAAGGAAATCCTATAACCTTCCAAATTGTGATATGCGAAATCGCGATAAGGACTGGCCCATGGTCATAGACAAGGTCACATTGTCAAAGGCTATAGGAAGGAGCTAGCGGAGCTAAGCCCCTTTTCAAATATGGCAACATGAAGAGTCAAGACTCTTCATCTCTGGATTACCGAAATGTGAAATGAGAAAACGCCTTTTTGTATAGGTTGTGGTCACCGCCAGTGGTCATGTGAGAGGGAGGAGATAGTGGAGCTAAGCCCCTTTTCAGAGATTGCAACATGAAGAGTCAAGACTCTTCACCTCTAGATTACTGAAATGTGAAATGCGAAAATGCCTTTTGGTGTAGTCTGTGGTCACCGTCGGTGATCATATGAGAGGGTGGAGCTAGTGGAGCTAAGCTCTTTTTCAACGATCACAATATGAAGAGTCGAGACTCTTCACCACAGGATTGCTGATATGTGAAATGTGAAAGTCATTTTGATTAGGCACATGGTCACAGCCAGTGGGAATATGGATTAAGCACGAGACCCATCATCTGTAATCCAATGGTGCAGATTAATCGGGAATATGATCGAAGGGTCATTGTTTATTTTCATGATTAATTGCTCAATTATGTTTCAGTTAGCATAATCGAATCATGGTTATTGATCGGTTGGAGATTCAGTTGCTGAGATGTTTCTTCTTTTCCCAAGGAGATTCGAAGTGTAACTGATGAGGCTGGTGTGTATAAAAGGAGAGATGCAACGACTGTGTAAGGTTGGTTGTTCTAACCGAAACAATGAGATGAACTGTAAGAAGGGTAAAATGACAGAATGCAGAGCATGAGATAAAACTCAGAGATGAGTAACAGTCGTCGAATAGACAGAAGCAAGAGTAGAATAGAAGAATATCATGAAGCAAGAGAAGAATAGCAGAATAGCATGAAGCAAAGAAGAACTGCAGAACAATTTTTGAACTAGAGAAGAATTGCAGAACAATGAAGAAGGGGTAAGAATTGAAATACCTATATTGTTTGCTTGTCAATCATTTTATTCATAATCAGGAAGGAAGGGTGGTGCTAGGGAGGACTGTGTTCCTCTGATATTCAAGTTGGTGCTTGAATATTGGAAGTTGTATCTTCCATCTAGTTGTGGCTAGAAAATAGGGTGGCAGGGTGGTGCTTAGGAAAACACAAAGTTTTTTGTATACAAGTTGGTGCTTGTATAAATTCAATTGGTGCTGGAATATTTAGGGAGTTGGTGCTTGCTTCTAGTGGGTGCTAGAGAAACCAGAGAGTTGGTGCTCTCAACAAGTTGGAGCTTGTAAAATAGAGGTAGTAGCCTCACTTTGAGTTGGTGCTCAAACATAGATGATGTATAGAACTTAAAAGACTGCCTATCATTTCGAAGAAGAAGAGGTTTTCTCCCTTTATGGGTTTCCTCGTGAAAATCTGTCTCTATGTATATCTTATGTGTGATTGATGCTCATTATTTATGTTTTCCATATGATGTATAATATTGATGGTCACTTGATGAAAGATTAAAAATGGTTTAATAGACTTAAAATTGTTTAGGCAGAGTAAAAACTGATTCATCCCCCCTCTCAGTTGTCTTAGTAATTTAAATATGGTTTATGCGTGTAATGACAGATCTTTGTGGCTTAAAGATGCCGAAATACATCTCTACCCTGAAAAAAATAAAAATTTACCCACAATTTCTGCCAAGGAAAGTGCTCTGATATCACTTGTAATATACCAGATATAAAAAGTGTGTAGAACAGAAATAAAATGCTATAAATGGTAGAATAACAACAATATAACCAAAACAATCATTACAATAGCACTGAAATGATATACGAATAACAACATAAATAGCACTTTGATTATGAAAGCAATGTTCATGGGACTCTTCGAGGGGGCAACCTCCAGTTGAGCAGAGCTCTATTACAATAATATCCAAGCTAGGGTTCTCATACACTCAACTCCTATTTATACTAAATATGTCTATCAAAAGAAGCATCTAGAGGAAGATCCTTCTAGAAGCAGAAGCTTCTATTAGGTCTTCTTACATTCGACTTATTCTATTTTATTGTGAGGCCTTATTAATATTGACCTTTATTACATCCGAATATATTTTTCTACCTATGTGCGGGTTAGGACCCTAACAGGGACATATTGCAAACCTCTTTTCAAGGTATGGACAAAGTAAAGACTTCAAAACTACAAATTGTTAGAAGTGATTTTGAAAATTTGTCAATGAAAGATACAAATTCAGTATATTCCTTTTATACCCATGTCATTGGCTTGATAAATTAGATTAAGTCTCACGGTGAAACCATAGAAGACAAAAAAGTTGTTGAGAAGGTACTTAGGATTCTTCCTCCTAAATTTGATACCCTTGTTGTGACTCTAGAAGAGAGAAAATACCTCATTCAGATTAGTCTAGATGAATTGCAAGCTTCCCTCATTAATCATGAACACATATTAAATAGGTCAAGTATGTCATTAGAGAATTCATTTTCTAGGTAGTTATCTATATCATGTGGAGGAGGAAGGGGGGGAGATAACTCTAGAGGCATATGAAGGATTTATGTCATAGGTGGATGCAACAAGAGTCCTGGAAATATTGGTGGAAGAGGTCAAAACCCAAATAACAATCAGTCAAGTAGGAATAGAGCTGAAAAATCAAAGATTTATTGCCATTACTATAAAAAGTATGGATAGTATGCATATGAGTGCAGAAAGAGACAGTATAATCAGAACAAGAAAGTTCAAGATCAATCACACATCATAAATAGTCCCTCCAGTCCTATGTTTATGGCACACATTGAAGCAATGCCTATAGTATCACCAGTTGAATATAATGTTTTTCAAGCAAATCCTTGTGACATATGGTATTTAGATTTAGGTTGTAGTAAACACATGACAAGAAACATAGAATCGTTTTCTAGTTTGGATAAGTCAGTCCAAACCAATATTAAACTTGGAACAAATATCCAAGTCACTATCTCAGGCAAAGATAGTATAAGAATATTAACTAAGCAAGGAGAACAAAAAAATATACCTGATGTATATTATGTTTCTAGTTTTAAACATAATCTAATGAGCACAGGACGATTGTTACAGAAAGGATACATAATCTACATGGAAGATAATCATTGTGTGATTATGGACATATATCCAAGCAATCAACTTATTGCAAGGATCCATATGAAAAACAACATAATGTTTTCATTGACATTGAAACTAGCCAAGAAGAAAAATACAACACTAGCTATTGGTAAAGCAAAAGATGCATAGTTAGACACTGCATTTAAAGTAGAAAGTGCGCATAGTTCCAATGGAGAAAATAGTGCACAGAATATCAAGAAAGGAGAAAGGGGTGTAGAAATACAAGAAACATTCCAACCTAAAGTACATGATGATTCCTGGCTATGGAATTTCAGATTTGGACATTTGAACATTGGAGGTCTGAAGCTGCTATACACAAAGGATATGGTGAAAGGTTTTCAATTAATAGAAAAACCAGAAAGGATATGTGAAGGATGGATTTTTGGAAAGCAACATAGAGAATCATTTCCAGTAGGCAAGTCTTACAGAGAAAAATCTCCATGGGAAATTGTACATTCAGACATTTGTGGACCAATGCAAACACCATCCATAGGAGGCAATACTTATTTTCTGACATTTATTGATGATTTCTCAAGAAAGACATGGATTTATTTCTTAAAACACAAATCTGATGCAGTGGGTTGTTTTCAACAGTTCAAATCACTTGTGGAGAAGTAGAGTGGTTATTACATCAATTGTATAAGAACTAATAGAGGAGGAGAATATATGTCAAGAGAATTTTAGAATTTTTGTAAAGTTCATGGCATCTACAATCAATTTATCGCACGATATACACCACAATAGAATGGTGTCACAGAGAGAAAGAATAGAACCATCATGGAAATGGCGTGCATTATGTTGGAAACTAAACATCCGTCAAATGAATATTGGGATGAGCTAGTAGTAACTGTAGTATACATTATGAATACATGTATGAAAAAGAGTGTGAACAACATATTTCCTCAAGAATCCTAGATAGGTATGAAGCATAATGTGGCATACTTAAAAGTTTTTGGTTGTGTCGTATACACACTTGTTCCAGATGAGCTGATGATGTAGCCCCCCTACTCTCCTATAAGGCTACATGACCTCCCGGTCAAGGATCTACGATTCTCTTAGCCAAATTGACTCTCTAAAACCTTGATAGATTCACTTTGTAATTATACATAGGTCCTTTCAGATTTTGGTGTAGGTTCTATGGCACACAAAACCTCTCCCTTCGTGCTGCTGAACTATCGTGTTTCTGACACTAGACCCTCTTCCATTAGCCCCTTCCTGGATGTAACCTTGGGCTATGACCTAACATAAACATATGATTGCAAGCGCAACCAAGAGTGGTTTAGTCTCAACCTCTTTTCTCCATGCAATTCACCACCAATCGCCACGTGTCCCCTTTGCAATACCGTGGTTTCAATTGCGACCTGCTCTCAAATTTTTAAAGTTCGAGCACTTTCTATCCCCACAATTGAGCATGACCATTGATATTGCGATCTCAAGTGAGGCCTTTTGATAAACAACTCATATCTTCCCCTTTCAAATCAACGATCATGATTTGCTTTGTGATTTAGGTTTCAGAGTTTTCAACTCTTAAACCTTACTTTCTCCACAATGACATATCTCCTGCCATGTGTCCTCCTCAAATCAATGGTTCTAACCATTTCAGGATTTAGGACTTCAGAAATATCAACTCTCAAATTCCACTTTCACTCGAAGTGCACGGATTTATGTCACATGTCCTCCTGAATTAGATGGCTAAGATTCACTTCACGTATTCACCCGAAGTCCATAGATTTCTACCATGCACCCCTTTGGATCTAATGGTTCAAATTTAATTCGGGTCTTTACCAGGAGTCCACAGATCTCTACCATGCACCCCTCTAGATATGATGGTCCATATTCACTTCGAGACTTTACCAAAAGTCCACATATCTCTGCCACGCATCCCTCTGGATCTGACGATCCAGATTCACTTCGGGACTTCATATTTTGGGAATCTCAATTCTCAATTGAAACCCAAATTCTTTTATCCGAAGTCTCTGATCTATCACCACACGTCCCTCTGGATCTGATGGTCCAGATTCACTTCGAACTTCAGGTTTCGATACTTTCAACTCTCAATTGAAACTCTCGAGTGATTTTCTCGAAGCCTCTGATTTGCTGACACGTATCTCCCGGTGATCGACGGTCATGATCTATTTCGGTGATTTCACCTCCTCCTCGTCCACAAACTTCTGGAGTTGTGGATCCTGCACCACCTATACCTCTTGACGATGTACTCCCAAATCACTTTGGGACTTTGGATATTTGATAGTCCACTCTCCTCTGTGCTTCAAGAGACTTAAAGCTCACACACCTTGCCCAGATCTAACGATATGGAACGATCCCTCCCTCTCCTAGATGGATCTTAACCGATGATTCATGAAACCTTTAGTGCTTCACTCCTTCTAAATATTTCTCACTGCTATCTCTTCTGATCTTGATCCCTTTGAAGGATTTTGATCTCCCACACACTCCTTGTGTTCTTGGGATTTCAACAAAATCATATCGAAGGATTTCTATGAAATAAATTCTTCCTGCACTCCTTGCACTCCTCTGTTCTAGTTATTCGACACTTAGTCTCTCGTTGACTCTGTGCACTCCTTGCACTTGGGTTAAGTCCTCGCCGCTCCTTCTGAACCGTTTGAGTCAATACAAGACTTAGTCGACGAACTCCTTGTGTACGAGATTCACTCCTTGCATACGATTTCTCATAAGCGAGATGATTGGAACTTATCACGTTTGTCACAAATTCATATGATCAATGAGAAACAATCATACACAAATTAAATGAACTAAAAGACATACATAATGCATCATTCATTCAATCAGACATCAAAATGAACATTGTCCAAGGAATTTGGAACAATTATGTCTGTTCTATTCATTCATGAAATAAAATTACATAGTGTTACAGTTCTCCACTGCATCTCTCTTCTCCTATCTGCTACTCTCTTCTACACTACTCTACTCTTGTCTACTCTCATATTTGATAGAATACAATAACAACAAATCTATCTAAGGAATGTCTCCTTGAGCTCTTCTTCATCCTATTTGCAACCTATCCTATCAGGTTCTAGCGCTTACCTACTTTGTCTTATTACAATAACTATCAATTATTACCTGATAAGGGATCCCACTCCCTATTTGCAACTGCTTATAGTCATATAATACTTTACAAACAAGATATATATTAAAAAAAATTGTTTCCAAAATCTCTCAACAACTCGTTTTCCTTCTGAGTTAAATGTTGATTTGAAATCTTGTCATGCTGAGATTTCATACCATGCCTCTACGCTTGCGTATTTGACTTTTAAGGCGATGCTCCTGCATCATACTCCTCTGGCTAAAATATTCATGGACTCATGTGCATGAGCTCCTGCACTGTTTTTCCCTACTTCAAAATATTAGGTTCAACAACCCAACTTGAATCTTCCACTAGATGATCTTTCCAATTCACTAAGTATTCATGATATGTCTTCCTCCTGGTCTTCTTTCCAACTCTTTGTTCTATGATTTTATCCATTTGAGGTTTTTCTATTGTGGGAAATTGTTCTTCCCACTGAAATTATTTCTGATCATCTGATTCTCCTGCATCATCTCTCTTGTAAGGATACAAGTATGCAACATTGAATATTGATGATATCCCAACATTGTTTGGCAACCCAATTTCATAAGCATTGGCTGCAAACTTTCTGAGAATCCGGCATTGTCCAATCTTCTTCATCTTCAACTTGTTATATGTTCCCCTTGGAAACCTTTATTTTCTAAAATGAGCTAAAAATTCATCTCCCACTTCGAATTGAACTTATCTCCTCTTCTGATCAAATTTGTTCTTATATTTCAGGTTGTTGTCTTGTAGCTATTCTTTGATTCTGTCATGGAGTTTCTGCATTTTTGTTGCAAAATATTTCGCTCCAACACTTGTGAATTCATATTGATTCAAATATCTCAACTCTATAATTCCTCTTGGTTGTATACCATACACAATTTCAAATGGAATTTTCCCATTTCTCCTATTCACTGAATTGTTGAATGCAAATTTTGCTTGTGCAAAAATCTGATCCCATTGACGACCTTTCTCAGTGACTAAACTTATTAACAAGTTTCCCAGACTCCTGTTTACTACTTCAATATGTCCATCTGTCTGAGGGTCATATGCTAAACCAAAGGACAAGTTTTTCCCCAGCCTCTTCCATAGAGTTCTCCAAAAGTGTCCTACAAATTTTGTGTCTCTTTCTGAGACTGTGGTCCTAGCCAATCCATGTAGTCTCACCACTTCTTTGAAAAAAAAATTGTCTATGTGTGTAGCATCGTTTGTTTTCCGGCATGGTATGAAATGTGCTATATTTGAAAATGTGTCTACCACAACAAATATGGAATCACTCCCTTTGTGGGTTCTAGGAAATCCCAATACAAAATCCATACTCATTGCATCGCATGGCCTTTCTGGAATTGGTAATGGTTGATACAAACTAGTGTTCTACCATCTTCCTTTTGTATACTGGCAAATTCTGCATTTGTTCACAAACTTTTTCACCTCTTCCCTCATGCTCGGCCAATAGTATGAATTTGTCAGCTATGAAAATGTTTTATCATGACCAAAATGTCTAGCTAAACCTCCACTGTGTTTCTCCTTCAACAGGTTATCTCTCATTGAGCATCTTGGTATGCATAGTTGGCTCCCTTTGAACAATAATCCATCCTAGATCAAATATTTTGTCCATGGGATTTTGTCTCCCAACAAAGGATTCTTACATGCCTCATAAGCTTCCTTAAAATCTAGATCTTCTTGATACATTTCCTTGAGGTGTTCAAACCCTAAGGTATCTAATTGGAATTCCTGTACAATTAAACTCCTCCCACTCAAAGCATCTTCAACTTTGTTAGCAATTCCAACAATATGTTTAATAACAAAAGTAAAATTATGTTGGATTACTGAGAGGGGGGGTGAATCAGTAATAACGTAATTATAATCGTTTTTCTCGAAATAATCCAAGTGCTATATTAATGTAGAATTATTGTCCAATAATGAGAAATAATAAATGAACAATCACACACATACACAGTACACTAGTGTTTTACGTGGAAACCCAAATCGAGAGAAAACCATAGAATGTTTTATCTTATATGTCTTGAAGAATTACATTCATTAGAAGCACAAACTTCCTTTGTTTTCCAGCTGCAATTGGAAGGAGGCTCCAACCCCCTAGTTTCTCAGGATACAATCTGAGGAAAGCTCCAACTCCCTAGTTCTATGGCTACAACCAGAAGGAGGCTACAACCCCCTATGTTCTTCGGCTACAACCAAAAGGTGGCTACAACCACCTGTCCTTGCCCAGTCCAATCGCTCTAAAGTAAAAGTAGAATGATGGAACCACTGTCACACTATCACTGTGAGATATATTGCTGTAAACATGTACCAATAAACCTGAACCATGCATCAACCATGCATCAACATGTACCTCAATCTGTAATCAACCTGTACCATAAACAAGTGCATCAACCATGCACCAACCTGTACCAAACAATTTGTAATCAACCTGTACCATAAACAAGTGCAACCAACCATGTACCAAGTATGTACCAATCATGTGTCAAGTACTCATCAACT
>ML785887.1:1933326-1961451 GCA_009831015.1 Picea engelmannii
GCGCCCAGTAAGAAGTTAGGGCGCGGGTTGCTTGTTTTGAGTGGTTTTTGAGGAGTTACTCAGCATGGCTTTGGCTAGGAAGAGGCATGAGTTGGCCTGATGCCAGGTAAACCTGTATGGTGCATTTTAGGGTTATAACACTCCAACTTCATAAGGCCATAACTCTCAAACCGTGAGGAGTTATGTGACGTTCCAAATACCACGAGAAATGGAATTACATGTACTATCCATATAGAATAGTATTACCTGAAAAATATCAAAAATCATACCGTTATCCATCAAGCAAACTTGGGTCCATTACCCAACCTGGGTTCTCCAACTTCTCATGGATGCATAGTTGGCTCCCTTTGAAAAATAATCCATAATGGGTCAAATATTCTGTCCATGGGCTTCTATCTCCCAACAAAGGATTCTTACATGCCTCATAAGCTTCCTTAAAATCTGGATCTTCTCAATAAATTTCCTTGAGGTGTTCAAACCCTAAGGTCTCCACTTGGAATTCATGTACAATTAAACTCCTCTCGCTCAAAGCATCTTGAACTTTTTTAGCAGTTCCAACAATAGGTTTAATAACAAAAGTAAAATTATTCATAAATTCTACCCATTTAGCATGTCTATGATTCAACTTTTCTTTCCTAGTAATAAATTGCAAAGCTTGATTATCATTGTACAAGACAAATTCTTTAAGAATTAGATAGTGCCTCCACTTCTTCAAAGCTTGAATCACTGCATAAAATTCTTTGTCATATGTGGAATAATTTTTCTTGGTGTCATTCAACTTCTCACTAAAATAAGAAATTAGCCTATTATCCTGACTCAAGCCTACTCCAATAACTACTCCACTTGCATCACATCTCACTTGAAATGTTTTTCCAAAATCTGGTAAGACCAAAATTGGTTGTTCTATGATATTCTCCTTCAATACTTTGAAACTTTTTTCAGCTTCCTCTATCCAATTAAAAGAGTTATGTTTCTTCTTCACAATGTCCAACATGGGTGTACATATACCACTGAAATTTTTGAGAAACTTTCTATAAAAACTTGCTAACCCATGAAAACTTCTTACCTAAAGTATTCTTCTTGGATATGACCATTCTTTGATTGCTCTCGTCTTTTTTGGATCCATCTTCAATTAATTTGAAGAGATCACAAAACCCAAGTATCTGAGTTTTTTTTCATAAACAAAATTTTCTTCAGATTTATAAACAATATTTCTTGCTGCAACCTTCTCATCATTGATGTCAAATGTTTCAAATGTTCTCCCTTTGTCTTACTGAATATTAGTATTTCATCCAGATATACTATGACAAATTTTCCTATGAAGTCTTTCAATACTTCATTCATTAATATCATAAATGTTCTTGGGGAATTTTTCAACCCAAATGGCATGACCAGCCATTCAAACAAACCTTCATTTGTCTTGAATGTTGTATTCCATTCATCTCCCTCTCTCATCCTTATTTGATGATATCCACTCTTCAAGTCTATATTGGAAAAATATCTTTCTCCAGTCAAATAATCCATTAAATCATCCATCCTGGGTAAAGGGAATCTATACCTAATGGTGATCTTATTGATGGCTCTAGAATCTGTACACATTCTCCATCCTCCATCCTTCTTTGGACTCAACACAATTGGTAATGCACATGGTCTTAGGCTTTCCCTGACTAAACCTTTATCCAACAACTCTTGGACTTGATTTTTGACTTCCTCATTCTCTCTAGGTGTCAACCTATAAGCTTCTTTGTTTGGTAAACTAGCTCCTAAAATAAGGTCAATATGATGGCTTATACTTCTAATGGGTGTAAATGAGTGAGGCAATTCATCCACCACTATGTCAGCAAAGTTTTCTAATAGTTCTTGGATTTCTTCAAGTAAATCCTCCACAGAAGTATTTATAAGGATAATTCTGGGCTTCCTCACTATAGCAAACTGCATCTCCTACTCCTTCTTGACTTCATTCAAGAGTTCCTTCCCACTCATGAGAAGTATACTTGAACTAGATTCCCTCTTTTTCTCTTTGTCCTATATAGGTAACAACATATGTGTCCTACCTTTCTTTTCCAGGGTATAATTATTTTTCCTCCCATCATGAATAAATTTTCTGTCAAACTACCATGGTCTCCTTAATAAAATATGACAGACATCCATATAAGGAATTACATCACATAATATTTCATCCCTATAACCTCCTATTTTAAATTCAACTTGGCATTGTTGACTTACCATTACTTGATGTCCTTTCTGCAACCATGATACCTTCTATGGGTTTGGATGTGCAGTTGTATTCAGCTCCAATTTCTCCACCATCTCCGTGGATACTACATTGTCAGTGCTCCCACTGTCTATGATCACCTTGCAAACTTTGTCTTTCGTCTTGCAAGCAATTCTGAACATACTTGTTCATTGGACTGGTTCCTCTACCTCCTTCTCTGGTTTAAGAAAAACTTTCCTCATCATGAGGTTCTTTCCTCCTTCTGCTTCCACATGCTTCTATGCTTCAAAAATGTGTGCATCTCCTCCTTTTGTGTCTTTCTTCCTCTCTGGGAATTCCCAAGACGTGTGCCCTATCTTTCCATAGGCATAAAATCTAACTTCACCTCCTCTATCTCTTCCTCTTCCTCTAGGGAAAGAGATTCTCCCTCCATGTTCCTTAGAACTTCCACCTTTATCAGGGTGACTATGCTACTTTCCATCTTCATGCTTTGGTTTCTGGGACTTCTCTCTGCTGGTTCCCTTACCTCTGCTTGAATTTCCTACTCTGTTTCTTTGTCTTTTCTTTCTAGCAAATTTCTCTTCAGCTTTCAAGGCTACTTGATAAGAATCCTCGCCTTTACTAACAGAAATCATGCTGATATCCTCTTGTATTTCATATCTCAGCCCATTGATATACATGGTTGTTTTTCCATCATCATTCTCTTTCTGTCCATCCCTCATATTCAATTTGTAAAATTCCTCAGTGTATTCCTTCACTGTTAAGATTTTCGGTCTCAGGTTCTGCAATTTTCTGAACATATTGATTTCATAGTCCTTTGGGATAATTTTTTATTTTAGCTTGGCTACCATCCTATCCCATCTTTTAATTTTCGTCTTTCCCTTGCATCTTCTCTCGGCTTGCAGTTTGTCCCACCATAGTGATGCATGACCTTTCAGTCTTGTCACTGCATGCTTCACCATCTTGTCTTATTTGATATATTCATAATCGAAGTACTTGTCCATAACATGTACCCAATCCAACAATTCTTCAACTTCTAAATTTCCTTCATATATTGGTACCTCTATTTTTTCTCTGGCTCCTATTCTTGAAACAAATTTCAATAAGAGGTATTCTACAACATTCTCAACTACATCTTCTTCGACCTCTATCTCTTTGCTCTCAGCTTTGATGATATCTCCAGTGTATAGTGCTCTTCGTTGTGTTGTTTCCATGGTGTCTAATCTCATTTTGAGTCGCCTCATTTCTTCTTCCATTTCTGGATTCTCTCTTCGTCTCCTGGGTGGCATGATTCCAATGCCTCATCTTCGGATGTATACAAACATAATCAACTCTTGATATCAATGATGATATCAATTTATCTCCTTTCTCCTTTGTTTGTTGTCTGCAAGCAAATTCAATGGATCTAATACCACCTAATGTAGCCCCCCTACTCTCCTGTAAGGCTACACAACCTCCCGGTCAAGGATCTCTGATTCTCCGAGCCAAATTGACTCTCTAAAACCTCGATGGCTTCACTTTGTAATTAAACATAGGTCCTTTCGAATTTTGGCGCAAGTTATATGGCACCCGCAACCTCTCCCTTCGTGTTGCTGAACTATCATGTTTCCGATGCTAGCCCTTTTTCCATTAGCCCCTTCCTGGATGTGAATTTGGGCTATAACCTCACATAAACATGTGATTGCGAGCATGACCAAGAGTGGTTTAGGATCAACCTCTTTTCTCCCCAGAATTCACCACCAGTCACCGCACGTCCCCTTTTCAATATCGTGGTTTCAATTGCGGCTCGCTCTCAAATTTTTAAAGCTCGAGAACTTTTCATCCCCGCAATTGAGTGTGACTGTTGATATTGAGATCTCAGGTGAGGCCTTTCGATCAATGACTCAGATCTTCCCCTTTCAAATTAATGGTCATGATTTCTTCGTGATTCAGGTTTCGGAGTTTTCAACTCTCAAACCTTACTTTCTCCACAATGACAGATCTATTTCCACGTGTCCTCCTCAAATCGATGGTTCTAACCATTTCGAGATTTCGGACTTGGAAAATCTCAACTCTCAACTTCTACTTTCACTTGAAGTGCGTGGATTTCTACCACGTGTCCTCCTGAATTGGATGGCTAAGATTCACATTGGGTCTTCAACTGGAGTCCACAGATTTCTGCCACACACCCCTCTGGATCTAACGGTTTAGATTTACTTCGGGTCTTTACCCAGAGTCCACAGATCTCTACCACGCACCCCTCTATATCTGATGGTCTAGATTCACTTCAGGACTTTACCTAGAGTCCACAGATATCTTCCATGCGTCCCTCTGGATTTGATGATCCAGATTCACTTTGGGACTTCGGATTTCAGGAATCTCAATTCTCAACTGAAATCCGAATTATTTTATCTGAAGTATCTGATCTATCGCCACGCGTCCCTCTGAATTTGACGGTCCATATTCACTTCAGACTTCGTGTTTCATAAGTTTCAATTCTCGAGTGATTTTCCCAAAGCCTCTGATCTACTGACACGTATCTCCTGGCAACCGATGGTCAGGATCTACTTCAGCGATTTCACCTCCTCCTCATCCACAAACTTCTGGAGTTGTGAATCTTGCACCACCTATCCCTCTTGATGATGGATGGTCCTTAATCAATTCGAGACTTTGGATCTTTGACAGTTCATTCTCCTTTGTGCTTCAAGAGACTTAAATATCATGAACCTTGCCCAGATCTAACGATCTGAAACAATCCCTCTCTCTCCTGGAGGAATCTTAATCGATGATTCACGAAACCTTCAGTGCTTCACTCCTTCTAAATATTTATCACTACTAGCTCTTATGATATTGATCCCTTTGAAGGATTTTGATCTCCCGTGCAGTCCTTGCATTCTTGGGATTTCGACAAACTCCGATCGAAGGATTTCTTTGAAAGAAATTATTCTCGCACTCCTTGTGCTCCTCTGTTATGGTTATTCAACACTTAGTCGCTCGCTGACTTTGTGCACTCCTTGCACTTGGGTTGATTCCCCGCCGCTCCTTCTAAACCCTCTGAGTCAATCCAAGACTCAGTCGACACACTCCTTGCGTATAAGATGCACTCCTTGCATACGAGTTCTCAGAAGCGAGATGATTGGAACTTATCCCGTTCGTCACAAATTCATATGATCAACGATAAACGGTCATGAAAAAATGAAATGAACTAAAACACATACATAATGCATCATTCATTCAACCACACATTAAAATGAACACTGTCCAAGGAATTTGGAACAATTTTGTTTGTTCTATTCATTTATGAAATAAAATTACATAGTGTTATAGTTCTCCACTGCATCTCTCTTATCCTATCTCCTACTCTCTTCTACTCTTCTCTACTCTTGTCTGCTCTCATATCTTATACAATACAATAACAACAAATCTATCTAAGGAGTGGCTCCTCGAGATCTTCTATGTCCTGTCTAAAACCTATCCTATTAGGTTCTAGTGGTTACTTACTGTGTCCTATTATAATAACTATCAATTATTACCTAATAAGGGCTCCCACTCCCTATTTGCAACTCCTTACAGTCGTATAAGACTTTACAAAAAAGATATATTAAAAAATGTTGTTTCCAAAATATCTCAACAACTTGTTTTCCTTCTGAGTTAAATGTTGATTTGAAGTCCTGTCATGCTGAGATGTCATATCCTTGCCTCCACGCTTGCGTCTTTGAATTCGAATGCGATGCTCCTGCATCAGCTAAGAAAGAATATGGACAACAAAGGACATAAATGTATATTTTTGGGGTATTCTAAAGAGACAAAATCATACAAGATATATGATCTTATTGCAAGGAAAGTCATAATCAATCGTGATGTTCAGTTCATGGATAATGAAGCATCGGATGGAAGCATAGAAAATACAGTCATATTTATTGATTTTATTGCACATGATGATACAAAAGAGGAAGTGGTTCAAAAACCAAGTACAATTCAGTGCGCAGTTCCTTCTATAACTGTGACACAAATCCCAGTTCAAACAACTCTAGTAAGATCAACTGGTGCAGAGTCTACACCTAGAGCGCAATAAACACCAACAAGCAGTCCAAGTAGTTCTACATATCTAGATCCAACATTAGCAAGTTTGTTACCAAGGAAGAAATTAAATCTACACAACATCTATAATGAGGACACAACAAATTCATTTTATGTTTTTTTCTCTATTTTCACAAATAGATGATCCATTAACTTTTGAAGAAGTTGTCAAGGATGATGTATGGGAACAAGCCATGGATGAATAAATCAGATGCATAGAGAACAATCATACATGGAATTTGGTAGATGTACCTGAAGACAAGGATGTGATAAGTGTCAAGTTGATTTATAAAACCAAGCAAGATGCAGAAGGAAATGTGCAGAAGCACAAGGTGAGGTTAGTTGCAAGAGGTTTTACACAACAACCTGGAAATGATTTCAATGAAACATTTACCCCTATTGCGTGCATGGACATAATTAGAAATGTGTTATCCATTACCACGCAGAACAAATGGTTAGTTTATCAAATGGATGTAAAGTCAATATTTTTGAAAAGACTTTTAGAAGAAGAAGTGTATGTGGAACAACCACAAGGCTATGAGGTTCCAAGACAAGAGAACAAAGTGTATAGATTGAAAAAAGAACTGTATGGATTAAAGAAAGCTCCTAGAGCTTAGTACAGTTAGATAGATTCCTATCTCACTCAGAATGGATGCAAGATACTAGATATAATAAATATGCATAACATAAATAAAATGCTAGTAATGACAGAATAACAATAATATATCTAGCATAATCTCCACAATAACCCAGAAATGATATAAGAACAACAACAGAAATAACACTTTGATTTAGAAAGCAATGTTCACAGGCCTCTTCAAGGGGGAAACCTCCAATTGAGCAGCGCTCTGTTACAATAATCTCCAAGCTAGGGTTTTCATACCCTCGACCCTTATTTATACTAAATATGTATATCAAGAGAAGCATCTAGAGGAAGATCCTTCTAGAAGCGGAAGCTTCTATTAGGTCTTCTTACATCCGCCTTATTCTATTTTATTGAAAGGCCTTATTAATATTGACCTTTATTACATCCGAATATATTAATCTACCTATGTGCGGGTTAGGACCCTAACATGTCCACCCCCTTAAAAACAACCTTGTCCTCAAGGCTTGAGATGAGGAAACTGCTGCAAAATGGTAGCTGGTTCCCAAGTGGCATCTGTTGGATTCGTATCTTTCCACTGGACTAGCACTTCCTTGATGGTTCTCTGATGCAGGCGACGCTCACGCTGGTCCAAAACTACTTCTGGTTGTAGCCAAATGGATCCTTCTTTAGCTAACTCGGGAAGGTTGGTTTGAATTTGGCACCTAGTTCCAGTCACCTTCTTTAAACATGAAACATGGAAAACTGGATGTAGCTTCGACTGACTGGGCAGAGCTAACTGATATGTGACTTGTACCACACGCTTGAGAACTGTATAAGGACCATAAAATTTGGGCGCTAGCTTCTGACAATGCTCGGCCTTGAGGGAAATTTTCTTGTATGGTTGCAGTCACAGAAACACCTGATCCCCTTCTACAAATTGACGTTCAAAGTGACCTTGATCTGCCTGTTGCTTCATGTGATTTTGTGCCATGACCAAGTTCTCTTTAAGGGTACAAAGAATATTCTCTCGAACTGTAAGTGTTTGGTCAACTGCCTGGACCTTCGAGGTACCCGGTAAGTATGAGAGAACTAAAGGTGGCTTCTGTCCATATACCGATTCAAAAGGAGTCATGCGAGTAGTTGTATGGTAGGAAGTGTTGTACCACCATTTGGCTAGGGGTAGCCATTCAACCCATTGATGTTGTTTTTCATAATAAAAACACCTAAGATATGTTTCCAAACACTTGTTGACAACTTCCGTTTGACCATCGGGGGATGATAAGTTGTGCTGAGATGCAATTGGGTGCCCTGGAGCTTAAACAGTTCTTGCCAAAAATTGCTTGTGAAAGTTGGGTCACGATCAGAAACAATAGAGTGTGGCATGCCATGAAGCTTGAATACCTGGTCCATGAAAAGTTGAGCCACCGTGGATACAGTAAATGGGTGTTGAAGAGCACAGAAATGAGAATACTTGGAAAGGTGATACACAACCACCATTATGACTGATTTATTCCCTGATTTGGGTAAGCTAGTAATAAAGTCCATAGAGATATCCTTCCAAATAGTCGGTGGAATCGGAAGTGGTTGTAGTGTGCCTGGAGATTTGACTGTTTCTCCCTTGTTGCATTGACACACCTCACATTCAGCTACAAAATTACGGATGTCTTGTTTCATACCATCCCAGAAAAAAGAACGTTCGACTCTGTCATATGTTTTGGTGAACCCTTAGTGCCCCGCTGTGGGTGTAGCATGAAGCTCAGAAAGTACCATGGATTTAAGCTTTGATTGTTTAATTAAATACAAACGGCCTTTGTATCGAAGCTCATCCTGGAGCCAAGAGTACCCTGGGGGAGCTGGAGCCTTGGTCTGCAATTGCTGGATCAGATGTGAACTTTTTGGATCTTGAATCCATTCCTGGCGCACAACTTGGATCCAATCGGGTACAATGAAGGTAAGAGAAAAAAGGGATCCTTCTTCTTCATATTTTCGAGATAGTGCATCCGCCACTACATTTTCTTTTCCCTTCTTGTAAATGATCTCATAATCATAACCAAAGAACTTAGTCACCCATTTTTGTTGCTCCTGGGAGGAAATGCGTTGTTCCAGAAAGTACTTGAGGCTTTGATGGTCAGTCTTGATTTGGAAGTGTTTCCCCAAGAGATAAGGGCTACACAGCTCAACGACATGCATAATAGCCAACATTTCCTTTTCATAAATGGGTTTTCCCAGATTCCTTTCAAATAGTTGCTTGCTGGTGAAGGCCAAAGGTCAACCCTCTTACATAAGGACAATGCCGATTCCTTTCCCTGAGGCATCACATTCCAACACAAAGGTCTTTGTGAAATCAGGAAGGGCCAGAACCAGAGTGGTGCACATGGCCATCTTCAAGGTTTGAAAATCTTGAGCAGTGGCCGGAGTCCAAGTGAAAGAGTTCTTTTTTAGGAGAGTAGTGAGAGGTGCTGCAATCTTTCCATAGTTCTTAACAAACTTGCGATAATACCCTGTTAAGTCCTGAAATCCATGCAAGATTTTGAGAGTCTTTGGGTGCGGCCAATCTTGCATAGCTTCAATCTTTTTCGGATCCACCCTGACACCATCCTTGCCAACCAGATGACCCAAGTATTCTAGTTATGAGGCACCAAAATCACATTTATCCTATTTTAGAAAAAGTTGGTGCTGGGAGAGGAGATGGAGAACTTGATCCACATGAGTAAGATGGTCGGTCCAGGTTTTTCTATAGATGAGGATATCATCAAAGAAAACTAAGACAAAATGATAGAGAAAGGGACGAAAGACATGATTCATGAGGCTTTGGAAGGTGGAGGGGGCATTACACAAGCCAAAGGGCATGACCAAAAACTCATAGTGGCCCTCATGAGTGAGAAAGGCCATATTGGGAATGTCTGCCTCTTTCATACATATCTAGTGATAGCCCGAGCGAAGATCAAGTTTAGTAAAGAATTGGGCACCACTCAATTCATCCAGGAGGTCATTAATGACAGGAATGGGAAATTTGTCTTTAATGGTCAGTTTGTTGAGGGCACGAAAGTTAGGACACATTCTCCAAGAACCTTCTTTCTTCAGGACCATGACTACATGAGAAGAGTAAGGGCTCGTACTAGGGCGGACAATGCCTGCATTAAGGAGTTCCTGGACCATTTTCTCAATTTCATTTTTTTGTGAGAAGGGGTGGCAATATGGACGAATATTGGGAGGAAGACTTCCAAGTACAAGGGGAATGGAATGATCATGAACACCATGGGAAGGAGGGAGGCCTTGGGGAGTGGAAAATACCATTTGATGTTTATAAAGGAGAGCTTGGAGGTCATGCGACACCGGGGGTGTTTCTATTTCTTGAATGGCATGGAGTTGGGCAATGACACTAGAATGACCTTTTTTGAGAAGCTTTTCCATGCGATGGGAACTAATGACCTCGGGTGAACCAACAATGATGCCTTGTAATTTATATTGGTGGCCTTCCTGGTCGAATTGCATGGTTAATGCCTTAAAATCCATGACAATGAGACCCAAAGTTCTTAGCCATTCTGCTCCCAACACAATGTCACAACCATCCATGTCGATAGAAAACATATGGGATTTTAGGTGGTAGTCACCGATTTGGAGATGCACATTTTCATAGTGCCCTCCACATTTCATGGAACCACCATTGGCAATCATGATTTGGAAATTGTTGACATCATGGATGTAGCAATGAGTTTCTTGGGCAATGCGGCGATGAATAAAATTATGGGTGCTTCCACTATCAACCTGAATGATGACCTTCCAATGCTTGATGTAACTGATTAACTTGAGGGTTTGGGGAGTGGAAAATCCAGTGAGAGCATTGAGGGGAATGATGGGTTCTACTTCGGGAGGGTCTGAGGGAGGGGTTATGTCAGTGATTTCAGGTGACTCAGACACAAGGGGAGTTTCAACATCCTCTTCTGAAATGTCCTCAGAGATGGCCATAAAAAGATTTTGTTCCTTACACTTGTGGCTCGGGAAATATTTATCATCACAATTATAACAAAGTCTTTTGAGTTGGCATTCATCCATTTCAACCCTGGTCAATTTTTGGATTTTTAATGGGGCGGAGGGAGTGGTGGGAGTGACGGGTTTAGGGTGAGGGATAAAGGAGGGTTTTCGATTTTGAGATGATACAACCTGTTGTGCCTCTTTAGCTCTTTTAGTAGCCTCCACCCAAGTCGAGGGTCGATCCATGAGGACATGGGCCCGAATATCCTCCTTGAGGCCACTAATAAAACACTCTTGAAAGAAAGCATCAGTCATGCCCTCTATTCGAAAAGCCAGGAATTAAAAGGAAGCTATGAAGTCTTCTATTGTTTCATATTGTTTCAACTTTGTCAAACGGACCAAATGGTTGGTGTCCGTGTCAAAGCATTCATAAAGCTCAGTCACAAATTGGGTCCAAGCAATATACCCTTGACGAGAAGTTTTTCTCCATTGCCACCATTGCCAACGTTCTTGATCTAGATGGAGAACACCATACCGGAGTTTGGCCAAGTCATATGTAATGCCATATAAAGAGAAATAATGTTTCATTTGGGTTACCCAACCAGTGGGGTCCGAGCCATCAAATTTGGTCACGTCCACCCGCGGAAGGTGTATGTCACGTTGAAAGTGATGGGACTGAAAGGTATGGGAATGGGAGGAAGTTTCTGCTTCATTCTTTGGAGGTGCTTCAGAGAAATGATCATCTGTAGGGATCTTTAGTTTGGTGCAGAGTGATGCAAAGACAGATTCAAGCTGGGTGGTCAGTTCTTGTTTGAATTCCTCCATTGAGGACTGCATGGTTTTATTTATGGTAGCATTGATGGATGAATCGATGGAGGAAACAGTAGCACTGAGTTGTTTCACTTCTTTTTGGGTTTCTAGGAAACCAGATTGCATGGTGTTGAAGCGAGCTTCCGGGTCTTGGCTACGGGTATGGGCCATGAGGATGGGTGAACTGAAAAGGGGCGGGCGGGGTCAAAAATTTTGTTGAAAAATGATATGGATGAATGTGATAAGGGTAGAGAGATGAATCCAATGGAATAGGTCTCAAATAATGGTGAAAAAGTTTCCAGACTTATAATAGGTCCTTTTTTTTTAAACACCTACAGAGTTATACTCCGATCTGAAGAATACTGCAGTGATAAAATCCCCAAATGCTTAACCAGAAAGAGATGTGTATTTACTTGGCAACTCGAACACAGTTGCGCAACAATAGATCTGGTCTGTTTTAAATTTGTTTATGTTTCTATCCCCCAAGGGTTAGGTAATCAAGGGTTCTATAGACAAGGGTTTTCCCTATGCTATAGCTCTCTGATATACATGCGGGGTCCAACAGTAGTACTCAGCCCAATATCTCAAGGCACTAACTAAGGAGGATAGACCGTACCCTTAGCCATACTACCCGACTACCCAGGTACTAGAGAGTATCTTCCCGAGTGTTGTTCTCAGTGACACTATAGCAGTCCGATGGTTGATAGATTTATCTAAAGAGGGCTTCAGGAAATCTAGGCCGATCCATACACAGGTGATGTCTGATGCGCTATCACTCGAAGGGGTACCAACAGGGGTTACAAGGGTGTCCAACAGATGTGCGCTTAAGAACCACTTGTATTTCCTGCATGTATGAATCCCTCAACCGCAGGTTTATGCGCGTAACGATAGATCTCTGTGGTTTAAAGACGTCGAAATACGTCTCTACCCTGAAAAAAAAATTCCCACAAATTCTGCCAAGGAAAGTGCTTTGATACCACTTGCAAGATACCAGATATAATAAATATGCAGACCAGAAATAAAATGCTAGTAATGGCAGAATAACAATAATATATTCAACATAATCTCCACAATAACACATAAATTATATAAGAACAACAACATAAATAACACTTTGATTCAAAAAGCAATGTTCACATGCCTCTTTGAGGGGGAAACCTCCAATCGAGCAACGCTCTGTTACAATAATCTCCAAGATAGGGTTTTCAAACCCCCGACCCTTATTTTTACTAAATATGTCTATCAAGAGAAGCATATAGAGGAAGATCCTTCTAGAAGCAGAAGCTTCTATTAGGTCTTCTTACATCCGCCTTATTCTATTTTATTGAAAGGCTTTATTAATATTGACCTTTATTACATCTGAATATATTAATCTACCTATGTGTGGGTTAGGACCCTAACAATGGATTTGAGAGAAGTGAATGTGAGCCAACATTGTACATCAAAGAAAATAAGAAAGGTAACATGTTAATAGTTTGTTTATATGTAGATGATTTGATATTTTGATCCGAATTTTAGGGGGTTTATGGTCTAAATTCATATGCAAAAGTCATAAAGCTATAAAGCTAATAGATTTTCCATGTGGATCAGGGATATGCCCACCTCTTCACTAATTAATTGGGCTAATAGGTTTCCCATATGGGTCAAAGAGAGTCCCACCTCTCCATTATTGTATTGGGTTTTATTTTACACTACTTAGTTAGCTAGGTAGTTAGATCTATTATTATTATAATAGAGACTCATTTAATGAGCTCTTTCCATTATTGTATCGGGTTTTATTTTCACCTACTTTGTTAGTTGGGTAGTTAGATCTATTATACTAATAATAGAGACTCATTTAATGATCTCTTTTTGAATTTGTCCAATGGACAATTTTGTAATGCTATATAAAGGCCTAGCAAGCCTTCTCATAATATCAAGTTACTAATTTTGGCTTGTCTCATATTTTTTATTGTTCATTGTGAGATTGATTAGGTTTAAGTGATTTACTAGTTATTAGTTTTAGAGGTGAGGCTCCTCTTTGAGCCTCACCTCCCAAGTACTTCATTACATGTTTTTTTTCATGCAATATTGGCATGTCTAAGCTCCTCCTCTCTTGGCATTCAATTCATCCAGATCTCATCCCTTGAGATCCAAATCATATTTACAGGTGATTTTGGCATAGAAGAATTCAAGTCAGTCATGAAGGGTGAATTTTAAATGAATGATTTGGGGCTTACGAGATATTTTTTTGGTGTTGAAGTTTACCAATCCGATACTGGTATATTTATCTCACAATCTAAGTATGCACATGAAATTATGAAAAGATTCAACATGATAAATTCCAAAGCAGCCCCAACACCTGTCTTAACAAGATTCAAGTTAAGCAAAGAAGATAAATGGTCCAAGGTGGATCCCACACTGTTTAAAATATTGGTAGGAAGTGTTATGTATATAACAACTACAAGACCTGATATTATGTATGGAGTGAGCCTAATTTCAAGTTTCATGGAAACTCCAAAAGAATCACATTGGAAGGAAACAAAATTTTGGGATATGTGAATGGAACAAAATATTTTGGCATTATGTATTGTTATAGAAAGATTTGCCTCACCCCATGCAATCTTGCAGAGAAGGATTTTTTCCATTTCCCTATGCAGACTTTTCATCCCTTTTTGCAAATCCCATAGATAAAAATACATTTTTTCCACATATACACACCTTTCCTACTATACAACATGCATATACGTAGGTTGAACCCATACAACCCGTGTACATTGGGAAATGTACCCAGAATTGAAAAATGGTGTCAAGTTTCCATGTCACGAAAGGATATCAATGATCCTTGGCCTTCAATATACTGGAATCATTCCGAATCAGCCCTTCAGTTCCACTTGAAGGCTATAAATGGGCCAATTCCAAGCTATGGAAAAGAGGAGAAAGAATTCAATTTTGAGAGCAAAGTTACTCTAGAGGAATTATTCACTTCACATTGAGTCTGAATCCCTTTATCCTTTAATTCTGAACACAGTGTTCATCCCCCAAGATCTTCCCTTATTGATTGAGAACTTCATTGTCTCTCTTCTATGAGCTTGCCTTTGGTGGAGGATTGAAGTGGTGGAGGCCCAATTGGAAGGAACTTAGTTTCTTGGTTCCGAACCATGTCGACATGGAAGTCTATAACTTATTCACTTCTACTGATTATATCTTAATAGAAGTAATCCTTTCTTGTCCAATTGATATCTTGAAAATATTTGAATTATTATTCCATGGGCGTATTTGTTATGAATGTTAATGGATTATGCTATTGAATGTGCTAACATCATATATTATCACCATATGATTTCTTTTCTTGGTTGTTGAGGACTAGTTGGAGGTATATTTATTTGGGTCAAGTACTCAATGGTGGACTTCATCGAATGTCTGGACGAGGTTGGCCTTTTATCTTGTCTTGCAAGCATATTTGTTTATATAACATACTTGAGAATAGAGATGATTTCTGTAGTCATTTCCGTCTATTGTGGTTTGCCCCTAGCCATAGAGAGATTTTCCTCGTAACAAAATTGGCGAAAATATTACCTATTGAATGAAAAATACCTTCTCTTAGATTGGCAGTCACACTCCTCCTTGACACTTCCGATCTTAAGCGACGCCTCATAAACCTAGAGAGTCTCGACAAGCAACATCGAGACGCCTCTACAGATATCGAGGCAAACAAAAGACGTGTCAAGGTCTAGTACAATAAGTCTATCTGTCTTCTATTGTACACTGAGGGTGACTTGGTCCTTTTATATTATCAATCCAAAGAACCGTTGGGGGCTTGCAAGTTCAAACCCATGTGGCACGATCCCTATATCGTGCGATGTGTCTTAGAAAAAGGATCCTATGAGATAGAAGATTATGAAGGGAACATGTTGGTCGAGCCCAGGAATGGGCTCTACTTGAAAAGATATTACTCTTGAGCCCCAAGCTTGGGTGTAACTCTTTGTATACTAATGTAATTTAGTGCATATATATTTTCCTTTTACTTTTTTTCTTCATCTTGCTTATTGAGTTTTCCCTTGGTTGCAAGATGTCAAAGGAGTCATCAGTCTACTTAGGATTTGCAGACAAAGACAGTCGTCATTCACAGAACTTGACTTGTACCGCTTGGGTAGTTTACTCACCCGAGGGTCTATTGCTATCCTCAAGTGGTGTATGCCTAGGGCCATCCATGAATAATGTGGTCGAATATACTGTTGTTATAGAACTTTTGCGCAATGCCATTTCACAAGGTATTCACTCTTTGGAGGTTTGCCTGGATTCCTAGTTAGTAATATGTTAGCTGAATGATAGTTACCTTGTGCATGATCCTACTTTACTTTGACGATTCCTACGGGTACATATTTTAGAGCGACATTTTGATTTTATTACTTATCATCACATACCTAGGAGTTCTAATTATGTATTCAATGCTTATGCTAATTTCGTTTTAGATTGGAATTTGTCACATAACTAAAGCAAAGAAAACCATCTCATCAATGTACACATTGTAATATAAGTAAAGCCAAAGAACCCTGTTTTATATATATTTCAAAAATTATGATGTTTATAGTACAAAATGTGGGCCAACACCCTCAATACACACATACAACCAATAATACAAAATCCACGATAACTACAGTTGTGGGGCCATATGTGTGTCATGATAACAAACTATGGCATTTGTGAGATGACGAAAGAGTCACACCCAAGCTCTGGGCACACCAACCACTTTCCATTGCATGGCCTTCAGTAGATCCTCTACCTGAACTATTAGAATCCTATGTGTCAAATGAGACAGGTTTCCCTACACATTTTGAAGGATTCTCTCTACTTCCCCTCCCGCCGCCTCATCTCCCCGGTGCCTCCGATGATGACATGGAATCTCGTCCGAACATCGCGGACCTACGTCTACGTCACACAAGTGTCTAGTTAGTACTTAAGCATCATCCATTTTTTTTTGTTTTACTATACAAAAATACAAAAAAATGAAATATTTAAAAAATTTGACATACCTATGTCCCCGTAGGCGGTCCCTAGTGGCATTGGCATGTCAAGGTCCCCTCTGAAGTCGATCCCTACATAAGGGTAGCCATCTAGAGAAATGACATGTCACCTCCACCAATAAAATAAATCATTGTTATAGATTGTGGGCACCCTACCTCCCCCCTGTCATCTCATTACCTCGGTCCACCATGCCATGGATATATCGCGAGGTCCTTTAGAAATGATCTCGACTCTAGTTCCCAAACCTGGAACTCACCCAAAGAAAGAGATACACAAGATAGAGGCAAACCCGAAGTTCCTCTTGTCACCCTATTTGCACTCTTTCAACTGACTCTTCATATTAGCTAGTAGTGAGGTGCACCAATCATACACCGTGGGTCTCAAACACTCTATAGAATAGAACATGAGTGGCCTCGATGCCTGGTGCAATGAATTCGACCCTGTGATCTTGGTCAAAATGAGGAAAACAATCTTGAGGCTGATATTTTTTATCGCTCAGATGGGGAGTTGAATCCTGACCTTATTGGTCCTTGATATACAATGAGTATCTATGTACTCTTCTATCTTCATATCGCTCCCAGCTCCCCAAGCTTTGAGGTTCACCACCTCACCCCAGTGCGATAACCCAGTCAAGAAATATATATCCTCGACTTCAATCCCCAATGGTTTCCCATCGAGGTTGAAGCTCTCACTGTTAGGATCCTGGTAATCCATGAGAAACTGTAGAAACCTCACTTGGGCCCTCATCCCTTTCAGTGCCCAAAATTTGTACAACCTGCATCTTTTCAAGGCCTTTTGGGCCCCCAGATATCTTTCCACAACAACATCTACCTCCTCGTGTTCCCTTTCCATCCATTGTAGCACCATGCTGCCAGAGAAACATCAATTTTTGAGTTAGCAGCCATCAAAAACCTTGTTTACAGACTTGTACGTGCATTGCAGCATTCACATTCATGTATAGAGATGAGTAAATGTGGTATGTATTTTACACAATCACGTATAACCTCTCGTATACGCGACCCGATGAGTGGTAGCCCGTGTACACCGAAATAATCAATTTGCGCCTTAATTAACTCAAATTATGAAACCTAAATAAAAAAATGTAATCCACTAGAAAGGAAGAGGAGGGGAAGAAGAATTACCTGGTCCTAATGGTCTCTGATTCTGTCACTCAATGCTCTCGCAATCACCAGTTGAATATCGAAGGTAATTTGGTCCAATTTTCACTATTTGGGTAAAAATTCAAAATGACATAGTAAAATTTGGTTTTTATTACTATTTATAGCAGTTTTTACCCACTTTCTATAGTTTCGAATCGTATTTTCTCCTAATGGACTAATACAGTAATGTATTGAGTTGGTTTTTGTATTTTTCACCAGAGATTCTTGCGGTTTTTAGCATTATGTTGATCGTTCGTAACTACGGGTAGGTATTTTTGCTACCCAACATATAGGATAAGTATCCATTTTCATTGTCCTATAACTGTCACTCATATGCCTTAGGTATGGACCCATATGCTGCAACACAGAACCCTCCATCTGCTATAAGACGTGTCGTTATCAAATGGTGGAGACTTACCAAACATGGGTACCCTAGTTAGATCCTCTGCTCCATTTCATGCCCATGCAACGATTCTTTCCATAGGACCAGGAGTCCCTTATAGATAATACATGAATTTATGTTGAGCCTCATTTGTCACTCATAAACATGCTGACCTATACCTAGAGGACTCCCAACCGATTTTGATTTAAGCTCTTTTCTGACTCATTTTGAAAAAGTGAAAAGATTGCCGAGTGAACTTGTCTCTTTCACACTCGTAAATTGGATTTGAAAGGACATCTATTTTCTACAAGTTTATCCATTTTTCACACCAAGTAGACTACGATTATGAAAAAGGACATTTTTTAGTGTTAACTTGTGATTGCATCTTATGTCCTTGCTTGCAGTATTGAGCTTATAGTCGGTTCTCACTTTGCGTTATAAACCATTTTCCTCAGCAGTTTTGAATCGTCAACCAAGAAGAGCCTCATTTATATCCTTCATAATTTGACACCCTATACCTAGGAGGGAACATTTCCCCGAGTGTCCATCTCTCGCATGCACCTCCTTACATTGAGCATAGGTATGTTCCACTTCTAGAACTATTTTTTCTTACGTGTGACACTCGTTTCCTCCTCTGTATCATAACATTCATTTGATTATGAAAAAATGAAAAAATATGGGCGGGAAGGGAGTATTATCTTCTATTGGTAGCAGTCCTGTCACCTTTGAAAAAAGCACAAAGTTATTGAGTCCACTTGTCATCATAATTTTGGGTTTAGCATGGCCTTAGGAAGTTGAGCTCATTACAGAGAGTTTTCTCCCCCGACAGGTTACTCTTCCAGTCCCTATGGAGAATTTTATTGATGCCTCCTACATCTCATGGTTTCATCATTGATTCTATGTTGTTGGAGTGTTCCATATGTCTCATGCTCTTGTTCAAAGGATGTCTATCAACCTGTGTTGTCCATTCCTCATAACTCTTGACTTTGCATGTCGACCATACCCTCAGTTTGTCTCAAAATCACATGATTTTGTAGTCTTATTACATACCCTGGTCCTACTTTCATCATTGGTAGGTAACCTTGAATCCACCAGTCGATATTTCATCATTGGTCGCTGAATGGGTGGTTTCCCTTGTGTTTGAAGACAAGACATCTATTCACACATTGGGATTCATGCAATGTCTTGGATTCCATTAGCCTTATTGGTGGTTTCCTTGCCTCTGTCAGCATCTTTCCTCATTGGCTACTATTCAGAGGGTCTTTTTCATGTACCACTTTCACTCAACACACATGGAAGACGCACAAGGTCCTTGGTTCATGAACATGTTCTTCATCTGATTTCCTCCAAATCATGAAGCTCCTTCTTTTTACCTTGTGTTGAATGATGAGAGATGCCTTAATGATATCCTTTCAGTGGGTCTCCTTCCATCGAATTTAGATCATCTATTCTGGAAATGAGACCTAGAGTCCTATGAGTACCTTGAGGCTTGTAGTCATTAGTGGCAGGTTCTCTTGCCATCGACAATTGGGAATACATCAATGTCTCCTAATCGATGGATCATTCAAGTGTTCGACCCCAACTCCTTTATTCACACTTGTAAGAATGTACTCGGTGCCTTGATACATACTTTCATCATCAGTAGGTTGTCTTGCGTTTGTTAACGGTATACCTCAATGACTGGTAATCAAACGAAGTCTCATTGTGTTCGACCTCAACTCCTTTATTCACATGATGTAGACATGCACCTTTGGCAGATTGTGTATAAGACTTGAATACATCATTATGTGGGTGCAAATTTCCTAAGTTGTTGCTTCCTTTTCATTGGACCAGTACCTATGTGACTTCAATGATCATGGGAGATCAAATTGTAATCGATTGTATATAGATATTTTCAGATTGATTTTGAGAGTGGTTCTACTGGACCTTGTTCATGACTATGAAAACCTTTGGCATGTAACCACACTTGTATTTTCCTATTCATGGCCACACACATTGTTTGGTATATTTTCACATGGATCTGCTGTGTAATTCAAATTGGTAGCCATGTATGCAAATTCAATACAAATTATAATGAGCAACTAGTTCTTCTAGCCAGTTCCCCATCACTCCACTTATGTGTTTTTATATTGTATTTCATCCATCATAGATATTACTTTGACCTCACACATTAGGGGGCATCTATTATAGCAATATTTTCCTCACCCCATGCAATCTTGCACAGAAGTCCTTTTTCCATTTCCCTATGTAGAATTTTCATCCCTTTTTGCAAATCCTAGAGATAAAATACATGTTTTCCACATATACACACCTTGCCTACTATACACCATGTGTATATGTAGGTTGAACCACTACAACCTGCGTACATCAGGAAATGTGCCCAGAATTGAAAAATGGTGTCAGGTTTCCATGTCATGACAGGAGATCAATGATCCTTGGCCTTCCATATATTGGAAACGTTTCAACTCAACCCTTGAGTTCCACTTGAAAACTATAAATGGGCCAATTTCGAGCTATGGAAAAGAGGAGAAAGAATTCAACTTTGAGAGAAAATTTACTCTGAAGGAATTATTCACTTGACATTGAGTCTGCATCCCTTTATCTTTAAATCCGAATACAATTTTCATCCCTTGAGATCTTCCCTTATTGATTGATAACTTCATTGTATATATTCTATGAGATTTCCTTTGGTGGAGGCCTAACTGGAAGGAACTTAGTTTCTCAGTTCTGAACCGTGATGACACAGAAGTCCATAACTTATTCACTTATGTTGATTATATCTTAATATAAATACTCTTTTCTCGTCCAATTGATATCTTGCAAATATTTCAATTATTATTCCATGGGTTTATTTGTTATGAATGTTAATGGAGTATGATATTGAATGTGCTAACATCATATATTATCACCATATGCTTTCTTTTCTTGGTTGTTGAGGACTAGTTGCAGGTATATTACTTTGTATCAAGTGCTCAACGGTGGATTTCATCGAACGTTTGGATGAGTTAGGAATTTTATCTTGTCTTTCTATCATATTTGTTTATATAGAATACTTGAGAATAGAGTTTATTTCTTCATTCATTTCCGTCTGTTGTGGTTTTCCCTTAGCTATAGAAGTGGAACCTGAAAATATTTGTTTCTTGTGGAAGTGGAACCAGATCCCAAGTCTGATTATTTAGGAGTGAGTCATACTCATTTTGCATGGCTTCTTTCCATAATGGATTTCCCACAACCTCACTGTAGCGTTGCGGATCAGACGATTGAACCATATAGAAATGCATGGGCATTGCAGGTTCAGAAGTTGAAAGTACACGAGAAGGATCGTCATGTTGAGATCGAGTCCTCCTCAAATCTAATGGATTAACTACAAGGTTTACTATTGTCTGAAGTGTGGTTTGTGCCTTCTTGGGCATATGCTAAAGATTCGACGATGGCTTCTTATCTGGCTGTACTACCTTCTTATTTCCATGTACAAAATATGAGTGTATGGAATCATCTCTGATGTCTGAAACTAATGGAAGCATAAGAGTATATGCATGTTGCAATGGAGGTGCATGAAAAGTACTCTCCTTATGTGTAACTAGAAAAGAGGATTCATCATCAGAAAACTTAGTTAATTTATACAACCTTGATTTGTGATCCACCTCACCAATCGCAATAACAGAATTTTCATGTATGTCAAGTACATAAATTGAATCTGATGTAAATTCAAGAATTTTATCTTTCTTAGTGATATGATAAACTAAGAGTAGATTCATATGAAGCTTTGGAACATGTAAAACATTCTCAAAACTATCATTATGAAGTTCCACGCTTCCCTCTCCTACTACTTCCACTGGAGTATCATCCCCCATGAGAATAGGGGGTCTTGAGAATGGAATCAAAGAAGATAAAACATCCTCTTTCATTTCCATATGATGGGATGCACTAGAATATCTAATCCATGAATCAGATGAGGAATTAATTGCAACAAGAGCATGCTGATTACCTTTCTTAGGAGCAATATATTCTTCCTTGTACTTCTTGACTCCCTCTAGAATGAAGTTTCCAAGGTTGTTTTGTTGAAGTGCATGTACCATAAGATCGATCTATTTCTTCATACATGTGGATTCTTCATGATTCGGTTTATTTCAATAAGTGAACTACTTTCCCTTCTTCTTCTTCTTGGAATTTGAAGAGTCTTTGGAACCTGAAGAATAGTTGAAGGGTTTGGAATATCCCTCCTTCTCATCTTGTTTCTCTTTTTTGTTCTATGTTGACGATCCTTTTCCATCATACATGGTGAGTGCATGTGCTTTGGGATCTTTGATTAGGCCCATAGGAATGAGCTTTTCCTTCTCATGTGAGATAGAATCAATGAATTGATCCATGGTAGGCATATTTCAATTTGTTTTCATAAGATACCTGCCAGAATGGAAAGTGGAAATATAGACAACATATTATGGTCTTAGCTTGGCCAAGATTGTTATAATAAGTTAGTCCACTTGTTTAGACTTATCAATACCACAATATGCTAAGCTCAATATCAAAGATTTAAACTTAGTAAAGAAATCTTGTATATTATCAAAAATTTTAGGATCCAAAGTATTCAACTCTACCTCAAGCATGTGACCTCTCATCTCATCCTGCTTTCCAAACAAACTTTCCAAGGTGGTCCATATATCGTTTGGAGTATTATACGTGGCACCATGAAACCATAGATCATTTGAAATCAATTCAAGAAGAAGTCCAGTGGGTTCATCCTTTCGGTTCACCCATCTCATCTTCTCAATTGTTGATGTAGGTTCTATTTCTGTCCCCATCATCAAATTCTACGACCAAGTTTGACTGTAGAATAGGTGTCATATACTTTGATATACAAAGAGTACCATGGAAAAAATATGTAAATTTTTTGGCTAAGGAGGAGTCAATGGAAAAAAGTGTTTTAGATTCTTCCCATTGATAGACAATGACTAAATTATTCCATTCATGTCCTTGAGCAAGTATGAATTATAACCAATCACTTTTTCAATTTGATATGGACCAATCCAAAGAGCTTCAAATTTAGTATGGAATGATGGTTTTTATTTTTCTTTGTTCCATAACAAAACTAATTGATCTTGTTAGAAATCCTTTGAAGTTTCACTTTTATCAAAATATTTCTTGACAACTTCTTGTGTTTTACTTATTGCCAGTATTGCTTGTTCCCTTTGTTCTTCTAGTTGCAAGAGTTCATTATATCTATTTTGTATCGGGTCTTGTTCTTATTTTTCCTCACCATCTAAGATCAATATGAAAACATTTAATTCAACATGAAAAGGTAATCTTACTTCCATCCCATATATCAAAGTATATGGATAATTCCCTATACTATCTTTTGGATTTAGACGACTTGCCCATAGTGGGTCTATCAATTTATTATGCTAATTTTTGTGGTTAGCTTCAATAGTTTTCTTGATGTTTCGAATCAATGTTTTTTTATTTATTCTACTAATCCATTTCCCTGAGGGTAATATAAATTGGATGAATGTCCCATGATTAGTCCATGTTCATCGCAGAATTTTGTGTATTTTGATCCAATAAAAATTGAGCCATTATCTATTATAAATTTTTCTGGTATTCCAAACCTGGACAAAATATTTTCTTTCAAAAAATGGATTAGTTGTTATGAATCTGCATTTCTTAGAGCCATAAATTTTTTCCATTTTGTAAAGTAGTCAGTTTTTGTGATGATATATGAATGCAATTTGTTATATTTAGGATTTATTTGACCAATCACATCTAAACCCAATTGAACAAATGGTTGCTCCACCATGGTTTTCTGTAGTGGCATTTCAACTCTTTTCATTTTTCCTGAGAACGTCCGACATGGAATAAAATTACAAACAAATTCATAATAATTCTTGAACATAGTTGGCAAGTAAAAACCATCTCGAATAATTTTGTGGGCTATCTCAACTAGTGAAAAATGTCCTCCAAAAACCCCATTGTGAAATTCTTGAATCACTTCCTTGGGTTTTAAATGATATAGACATCTTAGTAATACACCATCAAAATTTCATCTGAACAATACTCCAGATACTATAATATAATTATTTGTTTTCATTTTCAAAGTTATTCTTTCTTTTGAGGACATTTCGAGAGGAAATTGACGAGATTTTAAATCACTATTATATCCTTATAACTTTCAGAATTCTCCAAGATTGTTCTTGGGACTATAATACCAAATTCATTGGGAGGAGGAATGCTTAAAGTTTCAATCCTTGTCATGAATTTACTAAAACCCCGACCTTTGAAAACCTTTAAAGGTTTGATTTCCAATTCATATTCTTGAAGTTTGGCTAACCAATTTTCCCATATTCCTTCCCCAGGTTGTTGATTCAAGAGAATCTTGATTGGTGAATGAGGAACATAAGCAATAACATGAGTTTACATAATGTATGTCCTAAAATGAGCAATCACTTTGACTAGAGAAAGAGTTTGTTTTTCAATGATCGAATAATTATGTTGGATTACTGAGAGGGGGGGTGAAACAATAATAGCGTAATTATAATCTTTTTTCTTCAAATGTTATATCAATGTAGAATTATTATCCAATAATGAGCAATAAGAAATAAACAATCACACACATACACAGTACACCAGTGTTTTACGTGGAAACCCAAATCGAGAGAAAACCACGGAATTCTTTTTCTTATATGTCTTGAAGAATTACATTCATTGGAAGCACCAATTTCCTTTGTTTTCCAGTTGCAACTGGAAGGAGGCTCCAACCCCCTATTTTCTCAGGCTACAACCTGAGGGAAGCTCCAACTCCCCAATTCTCTGGCTACTACCAGAAGGAGGATACAACCCCCTATGTTATCCGACTACAACTGGAAGGTGGCTACAACCACCTATCCTTGCCCCGTCCAACCGCCCTGAAGTAGAAGTAGAACGATGGAACCACTATCAACCTGTCACTGTGAGATATACTACTGTACAACTATATCAACTTGTATCGTTGCCCTGTATCCAATCTGTACAACTTCCCTGTAATCAAACCGTACCTGAACTAAACATGTATCTACACAAATACAATAGATACGTGACCTGTAGTGATGCAGCCCATGTATGTATGCACCCTATCTGTTATGCATCCCGCGTATGCCTTCTAGGGTTTCCTTTCACTAGAAAACTTTTGACCATTTGTAATTTCTTTCACATAAATCTGTAACCTGTCACTGTATCCAGACTGTAACTGTACCCTGTGCATGCATCCTCATACATAACCTCTACTCAAGGAAAGTATGTCTCTATCTAGTCATGTGCCATATAGGTATGTGTAATCATGAACAAGTATAATATCCCTCACATGATCTTAGTCATCAAATCCTTTCTGATATTCAATTTCTCAATACATCAATAAATACAAGATCTCAAACATGTACCATAAAAACTCTTTGCCATATGCCAAGAAATACAAGATGTGCCTCAACAAGAAGTATCAATGATAAATATACCATCACTGTATTTTTGTAGATATGACTTATACATAATATCCCATGTAGCCACTAGTCTCTCTAGGGAGAATCCTAAAATCTCCATTGCCATTCCTCATGCATACATCAAAATACAACTATTCATAGAAATAAGACATAGCTTTTGAACCAATGGATGGATATGATGTATGTGAGCACTCTAGTCCTTCCTGGGAGCTTGATCTCAGAATCTAGAACCTATGCACCTTCATATTCTCAAGTTTCATGGCTTTATTAACATGTACTCGCCCTATACACAACCATCCCGTGTACATACGCTCCCTATACACAAACAACCCACGTACTGTACGCACCCTATACACAGACATCCCGCGTATGCATCATAAAATGGGGTTTTCTATAAATCCAAGAATTCCGTCGTTAACCCTTCATGCTACCTCAGATGTTCGCCACTTCATATGTATCCACAAGTATTTACAAGAAGATTTACACAAGAAAATATATATACAAAATGTACAAGTGTGTCTTTAATGGGTGAGATTTGCCTCTTATTTATATCTTCATGTAGCCTTACACTTTCCTTATTATAGGACTTCTTTATTTAAAATAATTTCTTTTGCAACGCACTTTGACCCTTGGGGGCTTCTATAAGACTTATGAGGGGTTCTCCAACTTCGTATGGTCATAACTCTATAACCGTGAGGAGTTATGTGACTTTCCACATACCATCAGAAACGACATGACAAGCATTATCTATATAGGATAGTTTCCCTGAAAAATTCACTGTCATTCAACTCATTATTCCATAATTAAGCATGGGTTCTCTTACTCTGCAAAGTGTCTTCCCATGAGGGATTTCACCATAAGGGGATCACTTTGTAGTTCATCCATATTTACTTCTTTTCAAACATGACGAGACAATAATCATCCATATTTACATCAAACAATATTGGGTCCATTACCCAAACCTTTGTGTTGCGGGGATTTCTTCAAGGGTTGACATCAATGAGAACCAACCTTAATCAACAATACCCCCCTTTGTCATTGATGGAAACACTCTGATGCAATACTGAAATCATATCACTCATGCTCCCCCTAGAACCATGCCTCTGTCTTTTGCATCTGATAAATATGCTCCCCCTGGAACTATGCCTCTGTCCTCTGCATCTGATAAATCTTCTCCCCCTGGAACCATGCCTCTATTCTCTGCATCTGATAAAAATCTCCCCCTTTGTCATCAATGGCAAAGGTATATTTCCATCCGGGGATACTCCCCCTGACTGAATTCTTCTCTTAAGGTGCTTCCTCATGTAAATCTAAGACATATAAGATAAGAATTCAAAAAGCATTAAAAAATCATTCATTTTGGAGTAGAAATAACTCCAAGTCTTTGGCGAAGATATTCAAAGGCTTCCCATGGAAGTGGTTTTGTAAAGATATCTTCCACTTGTTCTTTTGTTCCTACATACTCAACTCTGATATTCTTTTTTGCAACCTTCTCCCATAGAAAATGATACTTGATTGGAATGTGCTTCATCTTGGAGTGCATCACCTAGTTTTTCGAGATACTGATGGCGCTTGTATTATCACAATAGATAGGAATGGTCTCATAATACTCAACCTGTATATTTGTTAGAGTTTTTTTCATCCAAAGAACCTATGTACAACATGATGTTGCTACAATATACTCTGCCTCGGTTGTAGATAAAGATACTGATGATTGTTTCTTGCTTAGCCATGATATTAAACACTCACCCAAGTAGAACGTTTCTCCACTGGTGCTTCATCGGTCATCAATACAACCTGCCCAATCTGCATCTTTGTAGGTAATAAGTGATAGATCCTTTCCTTTTGGATACCATAATCCAAACTCTTATGTTCCTTTGAGATATCTGAAAATGCTCTCCACTGCTAATACATATGATTCCTTTGGTGCTACTTGAAATCATACCACTTGTCCAACTGCCTGCATTACATCTGGTCTGGATGATGTCACATATAGTAGGATTTCAATCATTGACCTATATTGCCTTTGATCTATAGACTTTGAATCATCATCTTTGCTCAACTTGCAACTGGTTTGCATGGGAGTGATAACTGGTTTGAAATCTTCCATTCCGAACTTATTTAGCATTTCTCTCTGATATACTTGGTTTGAGAAATAAAAATTCCTTGGTTGCTTTGACATATCTGAAGTCCCAGAAAGAAGGATAGCTCTCCAAGTAACGACATTTTAAATTCATTTTGCATATCTTTTGCAAATTTCTAGATTAACCTATCATCATCACTACCAAAAATAATATCAACATAAACTACAATTAATAAAATATTACCTTGACTTACCTTGATGTAGAGGTTGTTGTCTGCACTTCCTTTTCTGAACCCTGCCTACTGCAGATACTTATCCAGTCTAGAGTACCATGCTCTAGGATCATGTTTTAGACCATACAGGGCCTTCTTTAATTTACACA
>ML785887.1:1965417-1987444 GCA_009831015.1 Picea engelmannii
CTCTGTAAGTTTGAAGCTTTGTTGCTTTGACTTTTGAATCTCCTTCATAAATATTTCGAAGCTTGTCCCAAATCTCTTTAGCAGATTTACAATGTGCAACTTTGGTGAATACCGTATCATTGAGACCATTCAAAAGTGCATTTTTGGCTTTGGAATTATTCTCACCGAGTTTCACTGCTTTGTCATTTGTTGGTGGAACTACTGGTGCTGTGTATCCATCTACAATTGATTGCCAAAATTGAAATCCTTGTGCTTGTATATATGTCTTCATCCTTATGCTCCAAAAAACATACTTCTATCCATCAAACTGTTGTATTCCATTTTTATACGAGTTGGTACTCTCCATGATCTACCTTTCATTGGTTAAACTGATTTCCGAAGGAACCTGCTCTGAAACCAATTGTTGGATTACTGAGAGGGGGGGTGAATCAGTAATAGCGTAATTATAATTCTTTTTCTTCAAATGTTATATCAATGTAGAATTATTATCCAATAATGAGAAATAAGAAATAAACAATCACACACATACACAGTACACCAGTTTTTTACATGGAAACCTAAATCGGGAGAAAACCACATAATGCTTTTTCTTATATGTCTTGAAGAATTAAATTCATTGGAAGCACCAACTTCCTTTATTTTCCAACTGCAACTGGAAGGAGGCTCTAACCCCCTGGTTTCTCAGGCTACAACCTGAGGGAAGCTCCAATTCCCTAATTCTCTGGCTACAACCAAAAGGAGGCTACAACCCCCTATGTTCTCCGGCTACAACTAGAAGGTGGCTACAACCACTTATCCTTGCCCCGTCCAACCACCCTGAAGTAGAAGTAGAAAGATGGAACCACTTTCAACCTATCACTGTGAGATATACTATTGTATAACTATATCAACCTGTACCACTGCCCTATATCCAATCTGTACAACTGCCCTGTAATCAAACCATACCTGAACTGAACATGTATCTACAAAAATACAACAAATATGTGACCTGTAGTGATGCAGCCCGCGTATGTACATGCCCTATCTATTATGCAGCCCACATATGCCTTCTAGGGTTTCCTTTCAGTTGAATTTTTTTGACCCTCTATAATTTCTTTCACATAGATCTGTAACGTATCACTGTATCCAGACTGTAACTATACCCTATGCATGCATCCTCATACATAACCTCTACGCAAGGAAAGTATGTCTCTCTCTAGTCATGTTCCATATAGGTATGTGTAATCATGAACAAGTATAATATCCCTCACATGATCTTAGTCATCAACCCCTTTCTAATATTCAATTTCTCAATACATCAATAAATACAAGATCTCAACCATGTATCATAAAAACTATTAGCCATATGCCAAGAAATAGAAGATGTGCCTCAACAAGAAGTATCAATGATAAATATACCATCACTGTATTTATGTAGATCTAACTTATACAGAAGATCCCATGTAGCCACTAGTCTCTCTAGGGAGAATCCTCGAATCTCCATTGCCATTCCTCATGCATACATCAAAATCCAACTATTCATAGAAATAAGACATACCTTTTGAACCAATGGATGGATATGATGTATCTGAGCACTCTAGACCTTCCTGGGAGCTTGATCTCAGAATCTAGAACCTATGCACCTTCATCTTCTCAAGTTTCATGGCTTTATCATCATGTAATCACCCTATACACAACCAACCCACGTACATACGCTCCCTATACACAGACAACCCGCGTATTGTATGCACCCTATACACAAACAACTCGCGTATGCCTCAGAAAATGGGTTTTTCTATAAATCCAAGAATTTCTCCATCAACCCTTCGTGCTACCTCAGACGTTCTCCACTTCAGATGCATCCACAAGTATTTACAAGAATCTTTACACAAGAAAATAGATATACAAAATGTACAAGTGTGTCTTTAATGAGTGAGCTTTGCCTCTTATTTATATCTTCATGTAGCCTTACACTTTCCTTATTTTAGGGCTTCTTTATTTAAAATAATTTCTTTTGCAAAGCACTTTGACCCTTGGGGGATTCTATAAGACTTATGAGGGGTTCTCCAACTTCATATGGTCATAACTCTCTAACCGTGAGGAGTTATTTGACGTTCTACATACCACCGGAAACAGAATGACAAGAACTATATATCTAGGATAGTTTCCCTAACAAATTCACTGTCCTTCAACTCATTATTCCATAATTAAGCATGGGTTCTCTTACTCCGCAAAGCGTCTTCTCGTGGGGGCTTTCGCCATAAGGGGACCACTTTGGAGTTCATCCATATTTACTTCTTATCAACTATGACAAGACAATAATGAGTCATCTTTACATCAAACAATCTTGGGTCCATTACCCAAACCTTTGTGCTATGGGGATTTCTTCAAGGGTTGACATCAATGACAACCAACCTTAATAAAAAAATTCAACTCATAATCATGTAATGTCTTGCTCATGAAAGAAATTGGGAGTTCTTCTTGCTTCTGATTTTTCTGAGTGAGTATGGAAGCAATGGTTTTATCTGAGGAAAAAAAATACAATATAAACTCCTTATCAAAATTTGGACTAATAAGTACAGGGGCAGTAGTGATGAATTTCTTAGCTTCTGTGAAATCCTTTTGGATTTCTAATGTCCATTCAAACTTTTGATATTTCTTAAGGAAATTGTTTATAGGTTTGACAATGATATTATAATTGGGAACAAATCTTCGAACAAAATTAATCTTCCTAAATAAATATTTCACTCCCTTTCTTGTTGTGGGAGGATTGAGATAATTTATTGATTTTATTCTTTTTGGGTCAATATATACTCCTTATTTTATTACAACATGCCCTAACAATTTTCCTTTTGTTATAGAAAAAGAACGTTCTTTAGGATTCAATGATACCCCGTACACTCTGCACCTTTCAAAAAAAATTCTTGAGATGTCCAATATGTATTGCTATTGATTTTGAATAATCTGTTAAATCATCTTGGTAATCAACCATGAATTTTCCAATGAATTCTTTGAAAGCATGATCCATCTCTTTATGGAACATGACACCTGAATTTTTCAATATGAATGGTATTATGACATAAGCGTAAGTTCCCCATGGTGTTACAAATGTTTTTTTTGGTCTATCTTCTTCTTCCATAAGGACTTGGTTATACCCTGAAAACCCATCTAACATAGAGATTAATGTAAATCATGTAACTTGTTGAAGAAACATTTCCATATTAGGTAGTGGGTAATTATCTTTTATGTTGACTCAGTTAAGATCCATAAAATCAACACATAAGCGAATCTCACTAGTTTTCTTCCTTACCACTATTGTATTTGAAAGCCAATATGAATGTCTAATGGGAGAGATTAAACCAACTTTCTTTAATTTCTCAATTTATATCTTTACCAGAGGATTTATCTTTGGATTTATTACTCTAAACTTTTGTTTGAATGGTTTGGCACCTTCTTTCAGAGGTATAGCATGTTGGAATATTGATTTATCATATTCTTTTAAATCATCATTACTCCAGGCAAATACCTCTTGAAAATATTTAAAAAGATTGGTATATTGATCAATCTCTTATTTGGTACAACTAGTACCTAAGTTTATATACTTTGGTGACTCAGGAGTACTGATGTTTATCTTCTGTGTTTCTTGGAACTTTCTGACAAAGGGTTATTCCAGTGGTTTTGAAATTTTCATTTGGTCATCTCTCATAAAGTGAGATTCCAAACTGATATACTTTCTTGGGGAATGTTTATGACTATGTTCATGAAATTCTCAATGCAAGTTTTGATATTCTATTGGATCAACTTTAGTTATGGGATCATCATCTGTAATAAATTTTACCACATACTCATCATTTTCAAAAAATTGTAAACATTCTTGATTATCTGGAATTGATGGTCGAAAAATAGTATTCACATGATAAGGGCCTTGTCCTTGACAATATTCTGTGTTAAACAGGGATGCAGATGCTGCTAGTGCATCATCCTTTTGATTATTTTCTCTAGGAATGAAATATATGTTGAAAAAGTTGAAAGAATCCATAAGATTCAACACAATTTTTGCATAACATTTTAACTTTTCCTTTTTAACCTCATATTTCTTCCTAATGTGATTAGTAATCATGATCAATAAGTTCTCAACTTTCATTTGAAGGGAAATAATCATACCTTGAATTAGTGCTTCATGTTCCGCCTCATTATTTGTGCATGGAAATTCAAGTCTGATTGTGTGTGGGTGTATAGTAGCTTCATGGATTTTAAAAATGATTCCTACTCCATTTCTAGATTTAGAACATGCACCATCAAAGGACATCTTTCAATAGCCTTGAAAAAAATTCTCTTTTTTTTTGTTTTGGAATACTGAGTTACTCTAGATCAAAGACAACATAGTTTCGTATTCCATCATCAATATAATTCCTCATCAACTCATTCTCCTTTTTTATGAAAGAAACATGTTTTAAAACTTCTCTGGGAACTCTAATCATTGTTCCATTCTTATGAGGTAACATCATACAACTTACATCATTCATTATATATATTCTATCCATCGAGCACTAGTCTCTGCCAACACAAATCCATATGTTGGAGGAAGATCTACCACTACAATAGTAAATACTAATGTTATATGAGGAGCTGCAATTATCCAAGGAAAAAAATATTTAATCTCCCCATAGGCTAGGACTTTTCTTGAGTCAATAGCATAAATGCTTACACTAGTCTCATAGTGCCTTATACATTCTATTCCAAGTGCTTGCATGACTAACAAGGATATGATGTTGTTGGTATCCCCACTATCAATCAAACAATTGTGCAACAAAACTTAATGATTCTTTATGGTGATATAGAACAGTGGAAATTTTCCTTTTGGCTTAGTTGATGAATATTTTGTTGTTGTTTAGAATTTATAACTACAAATTCCATTCTTGTATCATAATCATCAAGTATTCTTAACAAATTTTCCCTTTGTTCCAATATCTTGACTACCTCCATAAACGACAAAGTGATCCCGAGTTTAGATAAATCATCTATTACATTATAGGTCATTAATTTTGGAGTCTTAGTCTGGTTAGCAACAACTTGCTGCTTTGATGTTTCTGCTTGATTTACTTTAGTATTTTTCTTTTTTGAAACTTCTTTTGACTTAAACTTGTTAACTTGTGTTCTTGTTTGGATAACATTTTATTGTAAAATGTCAAACTCTTCTTGTTCATTAAAATGTAGAAAGATGATTCCGCTTCATTGGTTTGTACTAATTATAAAATTCCATTTTGGATGATATTTGATTATTTATAAAGATCTTCAAAATTTTCTTCCTCAACAATCGCTTCTAATACAAGATAATTTGGATTTGGCACTCAGGGTGCTCTTGGCCTTTATTCTTCATTTCTACCATAATTTCCTACCATCTTCTCTTGATTAGGAATTCTTCTTTGTTATTGAGTAGGAACCCTTGGGTTTTGATCCACTAGAACAAAATTTTTAGCTCTCCTTAATCTTGTTAGCTCAGTTTGTATTTGTAGAATAGTCCTATTCATTTGAGCTATTTCAAATATTTTCTTTGTTTCTTGGGTCATAGTTGGATCATTCCTTACATTTGAGATAAAACCTTGGAAAAATCCTCCACCAACTCCTCATTTTCAACATTCTTTGAGAATGATGCTCATTGATTTTCTATAACAAGGTTATCCATTTTCCTTTGAACTTTATCGAGGATAATATCAGGGTCAACATTTGTTTCTATCATAATTGCTTCCATTTTTGTTTCTTTTCTCATAGCTCCACCTAAATATTTTATTTGGGAAGCTCTGAGAGCATATTTTACATTGGTTGGCATGGAATTCTTATAACATCCAAGTATAATTGGGTTATTTGGTTTTTACTCTTCTGGAACCTAGTTTAACATCTTGAAAAATCGCAAGTTGAAATATCTTATTCTTTCTCCCTTTTTCAAATGGATTTGGGTGAAATATGTGAGCAATGTATGATATGCAATTGAGGGTGCATACATGGTCATGAACATAGTATCAAAATCATCAAATTATAAAATTGATCGGGCAGGAAGGGACATTGTGCCATATGGCCGGTTAACATGATTGTTTGGGTCATAATGTGTGAGGGAGTGATTGGGTTAAGGGAGACCATTTAAATCAAGGTTCATGCAGATTGGGGGGTATACTCTGTAAGGGAACTAACAATTTGGCTGCGTTTTCAGCCAACCTATTGACCCTCCTCAAGTTATCAACACAAAAAGGTATATATAAATTCCAAATTTATGGGGACTCCAAGCTCTTTATTGGTTGGATCCCAAAATCCATGCTGACTAGAGCCAAATTTGGAAAATGTGATGTGTGGAAAACTTGGAGAAAAGGAAGATAATGACACTAAAACCAAAAAAACATCAAGGTTAATGACACTAAAACCAAAAAATATTTGTGTGGATTAAAATGGAAAAGAGAGACCAAACACAATGATCATTTTCTAAGAAACAAAGTTCAAAGTAGATCATTTAGAAATTGGGATGGTATCAAACAAAGGGAATACACAATAATGTGATAGAAAATATGGGGTTAGTCATAGTGTATTAGTAGGGTCAATCTATTATGATGTTACTATGTTCAGAACCATAATGTATTCATTTGTTAGTGTGTTTGAGGTCACACTATGTTCACTAGGGGTGATTGTTTCAAGAGTCATATTGATCAAAGGGAATACCATGTTAGAGTTGATAGTGATTGGGGGTTATCATATAATAGGAATTCATTAATGTATTAAAAGTCATAATTATTAGTGGGTGATTGCATCAAGGATCATTACAGGGATCAATGAACAAATTCTATTAGAGGGTTAGTGTGTTCAAAGTAATAATGTATTAAGGGGTCGATGTATCAGAGGGTTAGTGTGATTGGAATCATAATGTATTAAGGGGTCGATGTATGAGAGGGTTAGTGTGATTGAAATTATAATGTATTAAGGGGTTAATGAATTTATAGGAGGATAGTGTGTTTGGGATTATAGTTTCTTAGGGGATTCATGTCTTCATGGTTTCTATATGAAAGGGGGTGATTGTAGTTTCAACGATTAGTCATGTCAATTTTCATATATAGAGATTAGGGGGTACACAATGTCCAAGACCATAATTATTAATGGTAATAGCATATTAGTGGCTTAGTGTATTTTTTTCATAAGGTATTAAGGGGTTATTGCATTAGGTTTCACATGGCTTAAATGTCAAGGTGTATCAAGGGGTTAGTGTGTTCAAGGTCAACGTTGAAGTTTTTTCAATTTATGCTTGTATGCAAAATTGGACATGGTTTTAGTAGATGCATGCGTTGACGATATGGGAGGGTTTCCAAACTCAAATATGACTCACATGAAGAATTATACAATTAAGTGATCTTAATGAAGTTTTTCAAACTATGCTTCTCCAAGTCATGGACATGGTATGATTTAAGGGCTCATGTACCGTGCACAAGGTCTAAAACCAAGAGAAACTCATGATTAAGGTATATACCATATTCATCTCAAATTTTAAATTTGGTTCATATAACAAATTTCAAGCTGGTTTTCCATTTACCAATTAGTGGAAATTATGCTTTAATTTGACCCTGCATAGAGTAACCTGTGAATGGGGCCAATGTTGAAATTTTTTCAATTTCTTCTTGTATGCATTGAAATTTGACATGGTTGTAGTAGATGCATGCATTGATGATATGGGAGGCTTTCCAGACTCAAATAAGACTCACACAAATAATTCTACAACAAAACGATCTTAATGAATTTTTTCAAACAATGCTTCTCCAAGTCATGGACATGGTATGCTTTAAGAGCTCATGTACCGTGCACAAGGTCTAAAACCAAGAGAAGCTCATGCATTCATGGTTTCTATATGCAAGGGGGTGATTGTTTTGAGGCTTATACATGTCAAGGTTCATAGGGATTAGTGTCTAAACAGTGTCCAAGACCATATTAATTAGTGGTCATAGCGTATTAGTGGCTTAGTGGTTAGTGGTCATAGTTCCTTATGGCCGATTAAGATGATTGTTTGGGTGATAATGTGTGAGGGAGTGACTGGGTTAATGGAGACCATTTAATTCAAGGTTCGTGGACATTTGGGGGTATATTGTTGGATTACTGAGAGGGGGGTGAATCAGTATAGATAAATTTAATCCTTTTTAACCACAAAATGAAAGTGTTATTGTTATAGCAATATTTGCCTTGCCCCATGCAATCTTGCACATAAGGCCTTTTTCCATTTTCCCATGCAGAATTAAAGTCCCTTTTTTTGCAAATCCCAAAGATAAAAATATAATTTTTCCACATATATGTGCCTTGCCTACTATACAACATGTGTATATGCAGGTTGCACCACTATAGTCTGCGTACATCGGGAAATGTGCCCAAAATTGAAAAATAGTGTTGGGTTTCCATGTCACGTCATGAGATCAATGATCCTTGGCCTTCCATATAATGGAAACGTTCTGACTTGGCCCTTCAGTTCCATTTGAAAGATATAAATGGGTCAAATCTGTGAAATTGAAAAGAAGAGAAAGAATTCAACTTTGAGAGCAAAGTTACTTTGGAGAAATTGTTCACTTCACATTGAGTCTGCATCCCTTTGTCCTTTAACTCTGAACACATTGTTCATCCCCCAAGATCTTCCCTTACTGATTGAGAACTTCGTTGTCTCTATTACATGAGCTTACCTTTGGTGGAGGATTGAAGTGGTGGAGGCCCAGCTGGAAGGAACTTAGTTTCTCGGTTCCAAAACGTGCTGACATGGAAGTATGTAACTCATTCACTTCTGTTGATTATATCTTAATAGAAATACTCTTTTCTCGTCCAATTGATATCTTGCAAATATTTGAATTAGTATTCCATGGGCATATTTGTTATGAATGTTGATGGATTGTGCTATTGAATGTTCTAACATCATTTATTATCACCATATGCTTGCATTGCTTGGTTGTTGAGGACTATTTGCAGGTATATTGCTTTGAGTCAAGTGCTCAACGGTGGACTTCATCGAACATCTAGACGTGGTAGGCCTCTTATCTTTCCTTTCTATCATATTTTATTATATAGCATACTTGAGATTAGAGTTTATTTCTGTAGTCATTTCTGTCTATTGTGGTTTACCCCTAGCCATAGAGAGATTTTCCTCATAACATAATTGGTGACCATACTGGGGAATGAATATTTTTTGGGGGAGTTTTGAGTGTTTTTCTCCTTGGAATGCTCTCGTTCATATTGAATTTCTTGTCATATGATTACTTGAAAGCCTTTGTTCACTTTGGGTCTGAGTCTTTCAACCTTCTCCTTAGCCTAGCTATGTTTTGACACATATAGACAAGTTTTTTCTTGACAGTCACGTACATACACGTGTTGTCCTTCTGCAAGATGTGTACATACACGCTTTTCCCTTGAACAGTCATGTACATCAACCTTTGTTGTTTGTTTGTTGGTTTTGGTGGTTTCTATGTAGGTTTTGATGATTTTTGAGTCTTCTTGGGTCTCTGTAGTGATTGTTAAGTGTCCATGGAATGACAAGAAACCTGTCTTTGGTTGAATTTTTGGGTGGTTCCTTTCTCATCATCTTTTAATTTTTATTTTCCTTGCACCTTGGGCTGGGTGTTTTTATCCTTGATATCCTACTTGGGTTGTCTCTGTCTATACATAGTAGAGTCTTTATATCAAGTTGTTGTTCAGTCCTTTCATTTTCATTTTTCTTATATTGTAAATACAAAAATATCTGGCATTGTACGTTGATTGGCATTTTGATCTCTTGAGTCTTTGTCATTTATCTTAGTGCATGTAAAGAAATATTGCATTTTTATTTAGAATTGTAGAATTGAATTGAAAATTGCATTTATAAGAAGCATATCATTTATTGGAAATTGAAGTTAGGGCTTGGCATGGTACTCATATTCATTTATTTTACTTGCTGAGTCATAACATCACTAGTTTCATGACCACACCTTTTGAGTAAGCAAGGCCATTAAAATTAACACTATAATTGAAAATTGATTAGTAACGATTTTATTTTCTAGGGTGCACAAGATAGCTTAGGATTTAGTGCCTTGGAATAGAATTTTGTGAGTAAACTTCTCCAAGACTATTAAATCAACATATGTGTCTGAATAAGGGAGTGGAGAAATCCATTGTATAATCGGTAATATCAGGATGCTTCACTTACACCAGAGTTAAGCACGAGGTTGTGTGAGGTCGGTTGAAGGGATATCCCCCAGATACCTTCTTAGCATCAAAGATATTTATGGGGATCTATTCGTATCTGGGGATCTTGCTAGTGCCCTTACCTCCATGAGATGCAGTGCTTTCAAGGTTTTGGGCTTTGCTACCCTGCCCATATGGAACTGGCTTATGACTATTCACCTGCACATCTATTATATTGTGGTTTATTAGTTGCTTGACTTAGGTACCACATAGGTTACTTGTAGGGGTTATTTTGCAGGTACCCTGGGTCAGATAAGGGTCAGACAACACACAACCTTTATGGAGGATTACCTCTCCGGGGGGATCTGACCGATTGGTTGTTAAGCCCACAAGGGCCCTTATAACTTATTTGGATACCTCTGATATTTAGCAGGGATTCTTAGGCCCCTCTTGGGTGAGGCATACCTACTTTAGGGAGGGAGGTCCCTTTCAACCACTTTATCATGTTCGTGTGCATATTGGTTGTTTGATTATTTTTTATGTGCTCTTTGATTACTAGTTGGCCTTAGGATTTTTTTTTTATATATTGAGTCTTAAGTCATTGTGGAACCAGACCAACTTCCACGTAGGTCTCTCCGCTTGTTATAGTTACCACCGCATTTTGACTCTTTTCCTTCTAAAAGGCATAGAGTTATTAAATGTGGTACACACACCTCCACTTATCAGACTTTTGATTCTACAAAGATGAGTACTGAACCAAGTCATCAAGATACTGGGATCCCTTAGACTCCCACACCTACTATAGTCAATGGTACCCCTTCGACCCCTTCAACCAAAATGGTTGTAGTGTTGGGGGCACCTATCATCACTGTTGCCCATCCTATAGTGAACACTCAACCTATTGCCACGAACCCATTTGGGTCTCTTGGTCACTCACCAGGCTATAATGTTCAATCCATCATGATGGCCTCTAGTACTTTTTCCTATGGTATGTTGAATTTTACATCGCAGTTTTCAAACTCCATCCCAGCCATTGGCCCTAATGCTAGCATTGGAATTGGGGGCACAACTCCTCCTTATACTTCCTTCTCATTTGGCGGCTCTCAAATCCCTCAAACAAATCCTACCATGGGAAGCATTCCTTATTTTAATCCCAGGTCTAATCTCATTGCTTTTGGGTGGAGTAACCAACCTGGCGGAAAAACTATTTCTTATGGTCCATCCTTTACACGCACCTCCTCTATGGTGATTCCGACCAACATGTTTGGCATGACAAATCCACCTTTATCCTCTAGATTCACAGAGGGAGGAGGTTAGTTTCACACCTTGGGAAACCCTCAACCTGGATCCACTTCGGTTGGGGGTAGTTTTTATAGCCCTCATTAGAACATTCCTACTGGAATGATACCCAACCAACCACTTATGAATTATCCTAGAGGAGGGTCTTAAAATCCCAGACAGGGCCATGGTGCTTACTAGAACCTTGGATGGGCTACGATTCCCCAAACACAATATTTCCAGGGAGCTCGGGGCCAGATGTTCGCAACCCCGTCTCCTTTTTTTTGTCATGCTCAATCTACCAAACTTGACTAATTTTATGAATGAAGCTATGTGTCATGATCCTACATGGCCCCCTGCTCCCACCAAGATTCCTTTAGATATTCCAAAATTTGAAGGCAAGAATGGCGAGGATCCTGGTGATTACATTACCACCTTTCACTTATGTTGCTCTTTGAATTCCCTTAATGATGATTCCATTCAGTTAATATTATTTCAACACGCCCTCACAGGGGTTTCCGTGAAATGGTATATTGAGCTACCTAGGGGGGCTTACGGGACCTTTAGTCAGATGGTTTTAGTCTTCCTTAACCACTTCCAATTGCCAGTTCATTATGATGTTGGCCTAGAACTTATGTCGACCTTACACCAAGACAAAGCCACTCATATCTCAGATCACATACAGGAGTGGCGTAGATAGAACAGGTTGATCAAGACCTGCATACTCCCAGAATTCTTGTTAGAGTGGTTCCTTAAGTCTTTACAACCTCCTATTTCGAAGGATGTTGCTACATTTGGGGTTACATTTGAGGAACAAGTAATATTAAAATCCCAACAATTAGATATTATATATGATTAGTCTGGGATGTTATACGAGATTCTTCCGGACGCACCGAGGTCAAATTATGACCCTAGACAAAAGATCGAACCTCATGCCGGTGGCATTGTAGGCTCTGATAATGTGAAATCCACAGACTTAGTGACAAGACATTTGAAAGAGTTGTCTCTAAACTAGTCTATAGGAGGGCCATATTCGTTTGTGTCGTCCAATCCCACTCATTCAGTGGATGTACATTCTGTGCAATCGTCGACCGACCCAAATGGTAACTAGAAACCTGGTGGGAATAAGAAGAAAGGTCGTAATAATAATCATAAGGGTGGGAAGAATAATAATAAACCCAAGGAAAATGGTAATAATGAGAGGATGAATAATAATGTTGGTGAGGGAAAGAAATAAATGCGTAAGGTGAAATTTCCCTGTAAGCTTTGTATAGACGATCACCTTACTCATTTATGCCCCAAACTTGCGGAAGCTATGAGGCTCTTATCTCTACTGCCTGTCATGCTGACGAATCCTTTCCCACATAACCATCACATGGCTTCAAGTTCCTCAAATGCTAGAAATGTGACGGACGGGAGTCAAAACCCACTGGCACAAGACGGTGACCATGTAACAGATAACCAAATATGCAATTGCAACGATGTATATAAAATATGAATAATAGATAAAATATATGATAAAATGATGATTTACATTTGAGAAGGAGGGCTTGATTATATACCCACACAGGGGTGCCCTTTCACCACTAGACATGTCTTTTGGAGAACATGTCATTTCATTATTACTAATTACTATTACTAACTATTTACTAACTAATTATTGTGTTATGAACATTCATTTATATGTGTTTATGTTCATAACAGACCATTTGTGCATCAATGTGGTCAATTCTTAGGTTAATGTAGCCACCCGATATTGCAATTACAGTTCTCCAAAAACTATACCTGGTCTAGAGTCTCCTCCTCCTCTGGAGACGCCCTTGCATATCGAAAAAGTAGAGCCACCACCTCGTATTCTGAAATGAGTAATCAAGCTCTCTACCCACAATCTAAATGCTAGAGCCGCCCAAAATTACTCTATTGTTAAGGAAACAGGTCAAACCCCTTGTGTGATGTTAGACCTGGAGGTACTCCAGACGTGTCCTTCATAGAGGATTGTGTTGTTATTTGCGTTAGGAGCTCTAGATCCCAATGGCTTGAAATTGATCAAGTTTGATGTCACAAATGTGAATACTTTCTTTCCTTACTATGTGGCATTCCAAATCAACGTGGGTTACTTGAAGTATACCATCAAGCGTGTAGTTGGTGATGAAGGCGCTGCAATATGTGTGATGTCCCTGATCTGTTGGAAAGCTCTCGACTCTCCAAATATTTCTTAGTCTTCGACCATGTTGACTTCTTTTAACGGTTGTTCCTTCCACCCTCACGGTATTCTTCCTACCTTTCTGGTCTAGTTAGGTGGGAAGACGGTAGAGGTGGATGTCGAGGTGTTTGATGTGCCCCTCGATTACAACTTGTTACTAGGATGCAATTGGACTTCTACTATGACTGTCAGTGTATCGTCCTTCTTCCGAACTCTTTGTTTTCCTCATGATGGGAAGATCATGATGATTGACCAATTATCCTTTGCGTATGCTAGCCCCAGTGCATCTATTGGACTATCGATCCCCATGGTCGACAATTCTCAACTGACAACTGAGAATATCAATATCAAAATGTATTCATCCCTTATGGGTATCTTCGACTTCATGACACCGATTCACCACATTTATGCCATGTCCAATAGGCTCATTTCATCAGAGATGTTCATCCCTTTCCACACTTCCTATTTTAACGATCCTTGGACCCTACCTTCCTCGATTGTGTCTTGTTAAGGTCAATCACATGCTAGAATGGGCATGCTTCTATCGAAAGTAGAGATAGTGTATCAAGTTTTTCTTGACTCATTTGTCGATCCCGATCTTATTACCTCACAGACGGACGAGGAGGATCCTGTTCTTAATCCCATGTGGGCCACTTCGTCCTCTTTCTCACTTGAATTCCTCGATGAGACATTTCCCTCAGATGAAGATATCATCAAAGCAATGAATGCTTCTGACAAATCTTGGGATGATATGCATCATTGCTCTTATTTTCTCCCAGGGCTTGCTAGAATCGAATAAGATGACTTTCGATATACTATGAGTGAGATAGTCGGTCACGCTGTAGTTCCACTTGATATGCAGAAAATTTATGACGAAGGAAATATGGCAAGTATCTCTCCTACTGTCGAGATCAAGATCTCTCGTACCCCTGGCAAGATTGAAAACATACACATCGATGCAGATTGTTTTCTAGAAGAAATCTTGATCTACACCGAGCTCTTCAAGGAATTCTGATATGGATTTGCTTGGTCACATGAAGAGATGCCAAGAATCAACCCTCGAATTTTCGAACATGAGATTAAAACTTACTTAGATGCTAAGCTTGTTCGACAACATCTTAGAGCTCTCAATCCTGAGAAGGCCTCTGCAATTAAGGTAGAGGTAGAAAAACTGCTTAATGATGGGTTTATCTACTTGGTTCACTTGAATAAATGGGTATCCAACCTCATTTCTGTAAATAAGAAGCAAGGAACCATCCGTGTATGTATGGATTTTCACGACCTGAACAAATCCTATCCTAAAGACAATTTTCCGACACCTTTCATCGATCAGATTCTCAACGAGTGTGCGGGAAGTGAAGTTTTTTCTTTCATGGAGGAATTTTCAGGGTATAACCAAATTCAAATTAAACCCAAGGATCAACATAAGAGGACATTTATTTTTCCTTGGGGTAATTTTTCATACCGAAAGATGCCTTTCATACCTTTGCATTCCATGATCTTAAGCATATAGTTGAATCTTATATTAACGATCTTGCTGCTCACTCTCGTAAGAGAGTGGATCACCCTAAGAAATTTGGCTAGTTTTGAAAGATGTCATCATTATAGAATTCGGTTGAACCCTCATAAGTGCATCTTTTGCGTTAGGTATGGACGTCTTCTAGAATTTTTAGTCTCTAAGACTAGGATCATGGTAGACCCATTAAAGGTTGAGGAAATACTTAGATTGCCTCCCCCACACACTATTAGAAAACTTCAAGGTTTACAGGGGAAAGCTAACTTTTTACGTCGATTTATAGTAAACTATGCCAATATTACTAAGGGTTTCATGCATCTTTTGAAGAAGGATACCCCTTTTATCTAGGATGAGCAAGCCCAGGAATCCTTCAATGCTTTCAAGAAAGCCTTGGTATCGACGCCTCTGCTGATGTCTCCAGACTACAATAAAGATTACTTGCTTTATGTCACCGCATCTAAAGAGACGATTGGTACGGTTTTGGTTCAGGAGGATGATGAGATCTGCGAGCATGTCATCTACTATCTTAGTTGAAACTTAGTCAGTCCTGAGCTCAAATATTCTCACGTCGAAAACCTAGCTTTGGTTGCCATCCACACAATCCAAGGATTACACCATTATATATTGCTTTGCAAAACTACTATGGTGGTTGATGTCAATCCATTTCAATACGTCATTACCAGGCGTATCATAGGGGGGAAACACAATAAATGGATTGTCATTTTACAATAATTTGATCTCGATTTCACTTCTGTGAAACCCAAGAAATCACTAGTCTTTGCATAGTTAATATATGACTTCCCATGATTGGATGAGGATGTTATTCATGTTGATAATTTTGTGGATGAACACATTTTTCTTGTCTCGTCGTCTGACCCCTGGTATGGAGACACTGTTCTCTGTCTTCAAACTTTGAAGTTCCCTCAGCATCTCTCGCGAGATGACTGATGACATGTACAATGCCAAGCTAAGAATTACCTTATCATCGGTGACACTCTGTATCGTTAAGGAATAGATAATATCCTACATCGTTGTTTAACTCCAGAAGAATATGAGTCAGTTCTAAATGATTTCCACAGTGGGGCTTATGGTGGTCATCTATTCAGCCTTACAACAACCCAAAATATTTTGTGGGCCGGTTATTTTTGGCCATCTATCTTTAAAGATTGCATTGAAGCAGTTAATAAGTGTCACCCCTGACCAGTGTTCACTCGAAAAATGTGCTCACATCCATCCCATCTCCATCCAGTCATTACCGTCGATCCCTTCACCAAGTTGGGGGTGGACTTTTTGGATTGCAACCCAACTTCGGCTAGGGGGAATCAACACATTATCATGGTCTTAGACTACTTTACTAATTGGGTTGATGCCATGACTACATTTAAATCTGACGGGAAGACTGCTTCCTTCTTCGTGTTCAATCAAATTATCACCAGGTTCTGAATCCCAAGTGAGATTGTCATTGATCATGGTAGTCATTTTTAGAATGAAATGATGGAAGAGATACCATCGAAGCTGGGGTTTAAGAATGGTCATTATTCCCCTTACTACCCCTAGGAAAACGGAGAGGTAGAGGTCATCAACAAGTATCTCAAGAACATTTTTTAGAAAACCGTCAGCGAGAACAAATCTAACTAGCATATTATGCTATATCCCACACTTTGGGTATACCGAACCTCGGTCAAGACTACCACCGGATTTTCTCCTTTATAGTTAGTACACGGTGTGGATTCGATCTTACCTATTGAATAACAAATCTCTTCTCTTAGATTGGCAGTCACGCTCCTCCCTAAAGCTTCTGATCTCGAGCGATGCCATGTACACCTAGAGAGCCTTGACGAGCAAAGTCGAGATGCATCTATGGCTATCGAAGCGAATAAAAGAAGTGTCAAGGTCCAATACAATAAGTTTGTTTGTCCTTGGTTGTGTGTTGAGGGTGACTTGGTCCTTTTATATGATCAAGCCAAAGAATCATTGGGGGTAGGAAATTTCAAACCCATGTGGCATGGTCCCTATATCGTGCAATGTGTCTTAGAAAAAGTGGCCTATGAATTAGAATATTATGAAGGGAAAATGTTGGTCAAGCCCAGGAATGGGATCTACTTGAAAAGATATTATTATTGAGCCCCAAGATTGGGCGAAAATATTTGTATACTAATGTAATTTAGTGTATATATCTTTTCCCTTTATTTTTGTCTTTAACTTGCTTATCGAGTTTTCCCTTGGTTGGAAGATGGCAACGGAGTCCTTGATCTACTAAGGATTCACAGAAGGAGCCAGTTGTCATACATGGAAATTGGCTTCCGCCGCTTGGGTGGTTTACTCACCTGAGGATCTACTGGTGTCTTTAGGTGGCGTATTCCTAGGGCCATCCATGAATAATATGGCTGAATATAGCGTTGTTATAGAAATTTTGCATGATTCCATTTCACATGGTATTCACTCTTTGGAGGTTTACCTGGATTCCTAGTTAGTAGTATGTCATTTGAATGACAGTTACCATGTGTGCGACCCTACGTTACTTCGATGATTCCTACGGGTACACCTTTTAGAATGACAGTTTGATTTTATTACTTATCATCACATACCTAGGAGTTCTAATTATGTATCTGATGCTTATGCTAATTTCTTTTTAGATTGGCATGTGTCACATAACTAAAGAAAGGAAAACATCCTCATCAATGTACATACTGTAACATAAGTAAATCCGAAGAACCATTTTTTATATATATATCAAAAAATATAATGTTTATAGTACAAAATTGGGGCCAACACCCTCAATACATATATACAACTGATAATAAAAAATCCATGACATTTACACCTGTGGCACCGAATGTGTGTCATGATAACAAAATATGATGTTTGCGAGACGTAGAAATATTTGGACCCGAGCTCTAGGCACGCCAACCACCTGCTGCTGCATAGCCTTCGACAGATCCTCCACCTAAACCATATGAATCCTATGTGTCAAATGAGACAGGTTTTCCTGCACTTTTTGAAGGAGTCTCTTTGATTCTCCTCCTGTTGTGTCATCTCCCTGGTGCCTCTGACGATGTTGTGGAAGCCCATCTGGTTGTCAAAGACCTATGTCTGTGTCACATACGTGTCTAGTTAGTACTTAAACATCATCCAAAAAACAATTTGTTTTCCTATACAAAAATACAAAAAAAAAAAATATTTAAAAACTTTGACATACCCATGTCCTTGTAGGTGGTCCCTAGTGGAAATGGCATGTCAGGGTCCCCTCTGAAGTCGATCCCTGCATAGGGGTAGTCATCCAGAGAAATGACCTACCGTTTACACTAGTAAAATAAATCATCGTTGTAGGGTGTGGGCACCCTACCTCCCCCCTTCTGTCTCATCACCTCGGTCCACTGTGCCATGGCTGGATCGCGAGGTCCTTGTGGAATGATCTCAAATCTAGGTCCCAAACCTAGAACCCACTCGAAGAAAAAACTACACAAGATGGAAGCAAACCCGAAGTTCCTCTTATCACCCTATTTGCATTCTGTCAAATGGCTCTTCATATTAGCTAGTAGCGAGTTGAACCAATTGTACACTGTGGGTCTCAAAAACTCTACAGAGTAGAACATAAGTAGCCTCGATGTCTAGTGCAATGAAGTTGATCCTGTGATTCGGGTCAAAACAAGGACAACAATATTGAGGCTTAGATTGTTTATCACTCAGATGGGGAGTTGACTCCTGACCTTATTGGTCCCTGCTACACAATGAACATCTATGTATTATTATATCTTCATAATGCTCCCAAATCCCCAGGCTTTGAGGTTCACCACCTCACCTCGATGTGACAACCCCGTCAAGAAATAAATATCCTCGAATTCAATCCTTAATGGTTGTCCATGAAGGTTGAAGCTCTCATTGTCTGGATCCCAGTAATCGATGAGCAACTGTAGAAACCTCACTTGGGCCCTCATCCCATTGAGTGCCCAAAACTTGTACAACCCACATATTTTCAAGGCCATTTGGGCCATCAGATCTTTTTCCACAGCAACATTTACCTCCTCATGTTCCCTTTCCCTCCATTCTAGCACCATCCTGCCAGAGAAACATCACTTTTTGAGTTAGAAACCATAAAAAACTTTGTTTATGGACATATACATGGTCTAAAACATTCATAGTCACATATAGGGCTAAGTATATGCTGGATTTATTTTATACACCCACGTATAATCACGTGTATATGTGACCTGATGAGTGGTAGCCTGCGTAAACCTAAAATTTTGATTTTCACCCTAGATAAATTAAAAATATAAACCTAAATACAAAATGTAATCCACTAGAAAGAAAGAGGAGGGAAAGATGAATTACCTGGTCCAGACAATCGCTAATTTCATCACTCGTAGCTCCTGCAATCACCAGTTGAAGATCAGAGGTAATTTGGTCCAAAATCCATTATTTGGGTAAAAAAGTCAAATGACATAGTAAAATTTGGTTTTTATTACTATTTATAGCATTTTTTACCCACTTTACATAGTTTCAGATCATATTTTCACCTAATGGACTAATACAATAGTGGATTCAGTTGGTTTTTGTAGTTTTCGCCAGGGATTCTTGTTGTTTTTAGTGTTATGATGACCATTCGTAACTATAGATAGGTATTTTTGCTACCCAACATATAGGATAGGTATTTGTTCCATCATACACACTTCCATTGTCCTATAAATGAAACTCATATGCCTTAGGTACGAACCCATTTTTTAGCAACACAGAACCCTCCAACTCCCACAAGACATGTCGTTATCAAATGATAGAGACTCGCCAAACATGGGTACCCTAGTTAGATCCTCTTCTTCACTTGGTGCCCATGCATAGATTTCTTCCATAGGACTGGGAGTCCCTTATAGCTAATACATGACTTTATGTTGAACCTCATTTCTCACTCATAAACGTGTTGACCTATACCTAGAGGACTCCCAAGCGAGTTTGATTTAAGCTCTTTTTCGACTCATTTTCAAAAAGAGAAAAGATTTGTTAGTGAACTTGTCTCTTTCACACTCGTAAATTGGATTTGAAAGGACGTCTATTTGGTACAAGTTTATCTCTTTTTCAAACCAAGTAGACTAATATTATGAAAAAGGAATTTTTTTGGCATTAAGTTGTGACTGCATCTCATGTCCTTGCTTGTAGTATTGAGCCTATTGTCGGTTCTCGCTTTGCATTATAAACGTTTGCCTCAACAATTTTTCACCCTCAACCAAGCAGAGCCTCGTTTATATCCTTTGAAACTTGACACCTTATACCTAGGAGGGAACATTCCCCTGAGTGTCCATCTCTCGCATGCACCTCCTTGCATTGAGCATAGGTATGTTCCACTACTGGAACTAGTTTTTCTTACTTGCAATGCTCGTTTCCTCCTCTATATCATAGCATTCATTTGACTATGAAAAAACAAAAAAATATGGGCAAGAAGGGAGTATTATTTTATATTGAAAACAATCGTGACGCCTTTGAATAGAGCACAAATTTTTTGAGTCCACTTGCCATCATAATTTTGGGTTTAGCATGGCCTTAGGAAGATGAGCTCGTTATAGAGAGTTTACTCCCTCGACTGGTTACTCTTCCAATCCCTATGGTGAGTTTTATTGACTCCTCCTGTATCTCATGGTTTCATCATTGATCTGCTAGAGTCTTCCATATGTCTCATGCTCTTGTTCAAAGGATGTATGTTGGCCCTCAACCAAGTTTTGAGGAAACCTTGGTCAGGTTTGGACCACTTTTGGACTTCGACAGGCTAGTCAAAGATGGACCGCCCAAGCAGAGATGAGATTGTAGATATCACTTGTTTTGCAGGCTATGTGGACCCAACAAGGGGTTCATTAGGGTTTTTGTAATGGGTTATGGGATGTCATCCCATGGGTTCTCCCATGTTTAGGCATTTTTGTAAGGAATTGTAAAAGTATAAATAAGTGTAAGAATGTATTGTATAAAAGAGGCGATGTAAGAGCAAAGTCTAAGTGGATAAGTGAAAGTAGCTCTGAGTTTCTTTGTGCAACAAAATGCATATGTAAGGCTTTGTGATCGATAGAGGAGTTGGCTCTGTACCTTTACCTAGTTTTGAGAAGGAGGATCTGGTGTGCAGTGCGCAGATCTCCTGTCCTCTGCGAAGCTTGGCTATGTGTCTTAGTGCATAGGAGTCGATGAATGTAAGAGATTGAAGAATAATAAAGAAGACGAAGCAGTTGGTGGGCGTAGCCCCACACTGGATTGAACCATGGATATCTTGTGTCTTTGGTGTGCTTTGTGCTTTGTTGGTTATGTTATGAATCTGCTCAGTGCTTTTCTTATTATGTATGTTAGATAGATATGTTGATGCTTAGTGCTTAGCTGTGTTAAGAATGAATGAATGTTAGATATAACTCAGTGCTATATTCTAATGATTGAAGTGCTTGATCTCTATTGTCACTGCATCGATCTATCTTAGGGTTTGTTCTGCAATGTTAATAAATCTAATGAATTAATGCATGTCATCTTGTAAGTGCTAATAGAGTACTATGTGAATGTTTCTATCACAGATCTCTGTCCCAGCTTGGTTATAGACACCTGAGTCTTGTAACCACCTGTGCTTCTACCTTAGGTGATACTTCTCCTACTTCGCAGGTGTTTCCAAAAGGGTCGATAGTTAGGGTTTTTTCGGTGCGTTGTTGAAGCGTTGAACCCTAGGTATGCCCCTTGTGCCAACAAATGGTTCCATTGTTGGGGCCTGCAACTGTGATTATTGGGAACTGAAGTAAAGAAAAGAGAAGCTCTTTGTGTTGGTTGTGGAGCCTGATTATCTTCCTGATTCAGAGGTCCTTGCTTTCAGCCGTGTTTATACCCCATGAAGTATTTACACCCCAGAAGTATGTACACTCTTCCACGCG
>ML785887.1:1991973-2027133 GCA_009831015.1 Picea engelmannii
GGTGCAGTTGGAAGAAATATTTGATCTAAGTAAAGCTAATAGAAATGAAGAAAGATGTGTTATTCCTATGCACAAAAGGAATCTTTGGACTAATAAGTGGATGCAGGAACCTAGAAAGAATTTGTGCAGATTGCAGGTCCAGCACTGTGATCCTAGTGCGCAGTACAGAAGAGGTTGGGGAACATATTAAAGAAAAAGATGATTGACATTGTGTTATAACTATAGAATACTGGTACATATTGCTAACGAATTCCCTGGTACAGGAACTATTTGTCTTTGTCATAAAATTGTTGGTCATGAAGTTGAGGATTGTCCAAGAATTATTTCTAAAGTTGAACGAATGAACATGAGACAAAAAAACTATCAATATACTAAGGTCATGTTAGAGAATCAACAAGAGAAAGGATCAGAGGAAGTTCAGACTACATTAGTACAGTTGAAAGAAACAATAAATGATCACAAAGATGTCATCTTACTAGAGATCCTAAAAGTAAAATAGCGCATAAGTACAAGAATAGGAGACTTCGACATAGACTGTGTCTTGGATGAGGAAACAAAAGTGAATATTATGACAGAAGACACTTGGGAAATTTTGGGAAATCCTACTATGGTACCTTCATTGGGAAGAATAGGCTTGTTTAAGGGAAAGATGATAACCCTATGTGGAAGAGTTACTAATGTACCTATTATTATCCATGGAACATCGACTGAAGAGGAATTTGAAGTCAATAAGTTTATTGAGAACAACACCCCTTTCCCAATTTTGTTAGGAAAGACTTGGATTGAGAAGGATCAGATCAGAAGGAAAGCAGAGGAAGAAGCTACAAAAAAGAAAAATAAATAACTAAGGGATTTCATACCTAGAAAAATAGATCGACTGATAGAAGAATGAGAAGATAAGTCGAAGCAATAGAAGGAAAGAGAATTAGATGACGAGGTTGAAATAATGCAAGAGGTTTGAAGGAACTATCCATTCAAGAAAGAAGAATACCCACACAAGAATTAATAAGAGAAGGGGTATTAAATTCGAACCCTTTGAGAGCACATCAACAGTGCGAAGTCACCACACTAGGTGAAGATAAGAATAAGAATGGAAAGAGGAATCCAGAAACAATTAGAGAGATTCAAATCATATGAAAGAAGGCAAGGAAGCTCAGTAAAAATAAATCCAAGTTGGAAAAGCTATAGACAACTATAGAGAACATATGGAATACTTCAAAGACTGGAAATTCGCAGGATGTAGGTTTGCAGGATTTGAACCTCGTTGGAACAATAGAACCACGTAGAATGGGACTTCTCCCTGGTGAAGCTATATGACCATTGGAGGTACCCTGACCATTAGAACGACACTCCATAATGGATAGGAAACACATTTATGGGAGGATGGACCGCTTTTGGGACATTGAGATCGCACCATAACAGACAGATTCGCATTGATGCAAACATGCCTTCCCGTTGGAAGAATCCATTACGACGCTCTTTTATTTAACCCATCGGACGCTGCGTCGGGACCAATTTTTTCCACCCGTGATTATATGAGACAAGAAGAGAACTAATTGTGTATTGAGTTGTGTTATATGAAGCTAGACCTTGCCATCTGGTTGTTTACTCCGTCTGTCTGTTTTCCTACTCGACCTGTCTATTTAAAAGAGAGAATGTCGGGAAAACCTAGTGCATTAGAGAATTATTTTGAGGAGATCCTCAAGAATATAATGGTCAACAAACACTTTTCTGAAGGTGTCTAGGCATCATCGACCAGAGGACTTTAGGCCTCCCCTTCGACTGGACGAAATTCTGGCCATGTCAACCCCATGACTGAGCAGCGAAGTAAGCATCGCAGTGATTTGGCTAATGCGAAGCAGATCCCGTCGATCATACCAGAGTATATCCTACCTTTGGTTGGAACGGTTAACCATGACAACATCCCACATGATTATGAGTACACCCTCATCACCACGTACATCCCGAAAGGAATACGCGTAGTTGGGAGTCAGTTGGGACAAATCCCACTACTGAAGAAGAATTCCTTTAACCTTGGATATAGAAATAACTACGCTATGATCGCACCCCACCAAAATTTGACAAACAAAACTGGGAAGAAGCCTCGCCTGGTCTCCCATCCATGGATTAAGGAGCTAGTGCAGTCCACTATACTAAATGTGATGAAGATTCCCCATTTTAGCCTTCACCAGGAGGTTAACTCCTGTGTTAAAATCCTCTTGTCATGGTACCATGGAGGATACCTATGTCTCGACCGACATATTACTATGGATCCAACATTGATCCACCTGATTACAGGATTAAGCATGTAGGGACCTGACCCTCAATAGTTTTACCTAGGGAAGGCCTCGAAATGCTCCCTCGCACAACACATCAAGGAGGCTTATGATGAAGTCGAAAAGGAAAAGTGAGGCTACAAGGTAGACTCTATCTAGGATGGCGCAGTGTGCCTCACTTTACAACTCATAGCTAGCAAGCTAGTAAGGAATAACCACCCCACACAGGTCACTGATTTTGTGGTGGACTTCGCAGGAAAATGTGTGGAGGGTATGCAAATGAATTGGGTGAGCTACCTTGTCAATGATATCGAGAAAGAATGTTGCAAAGCTCAGGATCAGGGATACAAATTTCATTTTAGCTGGATGATCGTGTTGATCGCATTTGTCACTTGGCAAATGCCTGAAGGATCCACCTTCCTGGAGATTGAACCATTAGAGTCATTGGTCGCTAGGTTCTCCACCTTGTGGTACACCAACGACATGTCAAATCAATCACATTCCAATGCTGTGTTCCATGCCTATTATAAGAAACTGAAGTTTTCCATTGAAGCATTTCCATGGACCCTGCACCAGTACAGACCAGTAGAAAAGTTCCCCATAGATCCACACTTTATCTATATCACTACTCACAAAGATGAGAGAAAGGAAGAGTTACAATCATATTACAAATTGACAAATGAGGACATGCAACATATCACCAAGGAATGGTTGGAGGAGTTCCTTGTACCAGTCGATGATGCAGAACTCTCTGACACTGACACTATAGGAATCCCCTTGGTCACCCAGTTCGAGCATGTCAGAAAGTCTAGTGGGACAAAGAAGAAGAAGAAAAATGAGGAAGTCCAGAATATAGAGACTGATGAGGAGGAAATCTCCTCTGAAGAAAATGGCTCTGGCTCGCTAGGAGGAGGAGGAGATGAAGAAAATGGAAAATGAGGAGGGGATGGAGGAGAAAAGAAAAGAGAAGGTGAAGCTACACTGCCGAAAGATCCCCCTACTGAAACAGTAACATCGTAAAAGAGGAAGGTTTCTCCACAAAAACCTTCAACAAGAAAGAAGTTGTGCGCTATCAAGCCGCAGTTAGAGGCCATGCTCACGGAGGATGACATCAACTTGGTCCGTGGAGAGATGGAGGATGATTCTGAAGATATCCGATAGAGATATGGAGTGAAGCAGGAGGATTTGTATGGAAGGGTTGAGAAGGAACTAAAGGAAATACAACAAGCTATTCAATTGATCTACGCAGTACCTACTGTGCCTTATTCATCATAGGTTGTAGAATTGGGGGATGAATGTTACACATCAAAATCACTCATTGCAATGATCGCTAGTGTCGTCATTATAAATATTGCAAGTGTCTCATATTGGTCGTAAGTGTCGCAAACATCAAACTATTATCTTGTCTATGTCGTCTCTATAACGACATCATAAATACACTTAAGACACCTCAAAAGACTAGTCTTGAAGAAGAGAAATCAATTGACAAGGAATACAAGACTTTTTCCATTAAAAAAGCCACTCAAAAGTCAAATTTGGAAGGGAGCGCTCCCCTACATACTGTCAAGGAGCGTTGGCGTTATGTACCCTCTTCTAGGGGAGCGTTCCAACGCTCTATGTCCCTTTTTTAGGGAGCGCTGGCCTTTTTTGGGTGAAATTTGGTTTGTTGGAGGAAATCAAGGAAGAATCCCCTCAATATATAAAGGTGGTTGGATTCGAATATGAGGTCGAGGCATGATATTAGGGGAGATCCACAACTGAAGGAGATGAATCCTCAACTTATCCCAAAGATATATTAAGTGGTTAGGTCTCTCCAAGCCTATATAAGGAGGCTTCTTCATGGTGAAAGGATATATGGAGATTGAGAATTACACAGAACTTATGATCCCATAAGTGAGATGCCATTGAAGCATAATCAATGTAGATTAATTAATCAAATGGGTTGGACAAGGAGAGATGGAATAAGTTGATGCACCTTCATCAGAGGATTGTAAGTACTCTTCATTGTTCTCATTAATACACATACATGCTTGTCCTGTTTCTTTCAAGTTTATGTTTGTTTCACATGAAAGTGTCTTCAGTAGATAGATCTGTATTTGAGCTAATCTCAGTAGAATAGGAAGTTTGTTGTATCTTTGATTGTTCTACAGGACCTATCGAGGAGCTTAGGATTGAAGCTCAACTTGGACTTTGCAAGGACAAACGTCATTAACAAGGTACACATTTTTCTTCTTCCTCTTCGTATATTAGCTTAATTAGATATAAAAGGATGTTAGTGACCAATTATAGCACCCTTTTTGTCTTGGTTTTAGGGGTCTATATACCAAGAGGGAATCCACTTGTTCACAGGAAGATTCACCTGTAATAGAAATTGGCGACTCTGCTGGGGAGGGACCTTGATTTATGTTTCCTTTCCTAGATCTTGTCTTGTCTTTTTCTCATTATTTGATCTTCCTCCATACTATATTTGGTTCTTAGATCTATGTCATTGGCTCTTGTTTCCATCACCTTCAAGTTGATTGACTGATTTGGCTTGATTTTTTTACTTTCTCGACATTTTTCCTGAATTTTTAGAGGCCAACGCCCCCCTACCCTTGTTACCAGAGTGTTGGGGCTCCCTGCTAGGTTTACACAGAGCGTTGGAACGCTCTGGTGCCCCTTACACCAGAGAACTGCCCCTTTTTTGTGCAAAATCCTTTAGGGTTTCTTCCTCTAAGGTTCAATTATTTCTTTTTTCACTTGCTCAGGGTCTTATCATCTCAATTTATCTTTATCTTGGCCTTCAATACTCTATTTTCTAAGAATTGATCTCTTCTTGTTTGGAATTTTGACGTTTTCTTTCCTTTCCTTGAAGTTACTCTTCATCTTTGTTGATTTAGAGTCATCATATTGTTTTCTTCTCATTTATTTGGCTGAGTGGAAACCTTTGTGAGGAATTTCTAAGATCTGTGCACCATCCCATTTGATCTTTGAGGTCATCTTGTCCGAACCTTTTTCAATCTTTTTGAGCTTTTGGTTTTTGTTTTTGAAAATTTTTGTCATCTTTGTCTTTCTTGTTTTATCACCACAAGGGTGTGTTTTTTGTTTATGTGTAACTCACTTTTGATTGTCTGAACCTTGTTGACTTTCCAATCTAGATGGCATAGGAACTTTTTATATCAGATTGATTATCATTCACACATAAAGAAAAAGCATACTTTTTATGATTGTTTTTGGATTTTAGAAAGGAATTCTATGAGTTTTAGCATTATATTGGATTTGATTGAGAAAAAAATTGATTGAGGACTTTGAATCTTACTACTTGATAGTGAAAAGAACATCTCTCTCTTTCCCTTAAATAGGCATTCATTGAAAGAAAAAATTGCTTATCATTTCTTATGCATCTTTTTGGGATTTGAGTCATAATACCATCAGTTTCATTGTCATACACCCTTTGAGTAAAGAACAACTGCAAAATTAACGCTAATTAAAATTTATCTAGAAATTTTGTTTTTAGGATATTCCACCAAAATTAGAATAGGATTAGCACTTTGGATTAAGAAGTGAGTACAACTCTCCAAAGTATTCAAAACAAACACTAGCATCTTGCAGTAGGGAGAAAAAAATCCAATTGTCGTATAGGCTTTCTGGGATCACCCTCTCACACAGGGGTTATGCATGAGGTCACATTAGAGAGAATTATGGAGATTATCCCTCTGTGGTTCAACTATTTGTAGTGGTTGGATCGTATATTGAGGGTTCTTCTTGAGGCTCAGCTAGTTTCATTTGGTCTCGGTGCTTCATGAACTCTGAATCCGTTTGGGGTCCTCTGGAGTTCTATAGGTCCACTTGTCCTCAGTTCTCTCGAAGGATTTCAGACTTGTTATCCTACTCATACGTTCAGACCGGACTGTCGAATGTACCCGCCCAGGGGCTGACTGTGAGTTGGTGTCCTTATTTGCCATAATATTTAGGTACTTACACGAGGTGACAGTGAAGGGAAGTCTCACTGTACCTGGAATAGACATTGGTCAAACTCACTCGAGCTCCTTGGAGGGTAAATCCACAATTACTGCGTGGAATCTTGCACCAAGGTGAAATTCCGTTAAGCAGGTCTCCATTGTAACTGTTCCACCATATCCTATCCCCTTCTTGACTTGATCACACGATGTTGGATTTCATCACCAACTAGTACGGTCATTGAGAGAAGGTTTTGTTTGCTTGGTTTGATTCCTAGATTTGATTAGTGTATGTTGTTTCTTTGTCGTTAGTTGGCCATATATTTTTTTCGTCGAATTTTTTCCGCCAACATTGACTCTCCTCATTGTTCGCATAGGGTACAGGGACTTCCCCCAGAAAATATGGAAGATTCTACCCCTTTACCCCCTCATTCTATGGAGGGATCTCCTCAACAAAGTGAGTTCCATGACGTTATAACCTCACAGGAGGAAGTTTCCACTTCTTTAGAAGATTTTCGAATTGTTACGGATCCTATGGAGGCTTTTTTCATTCCTGCGGGATATGAAAGGCATTTTCTCCAGATGAATTCAGTCGAAGAACTTGTTGTCATTGATCCTTCTGAAATTTCGACCGGGTCTCATTCGAATCCTCTTGTCGAAAACCCCCTTTGGACTTCTGATATAGTTCGAAGCCCACGGTGTGAGACCTTTATGGATTAGGGACAGGCGTTGATATACCTGTCATATCACAAATACCAAAAACGTATGTTACCTATACTTTACCTTTAGATCATTTTACTGGTACAACCGTCAGTTCCATCGCACCGTCTGTTGGTCCGAACATGCAGTTTGTTGGTCCAAGTTCCATTATTTCTCTCCAGATGTCCCATTCTACGATGGCCCCTCACATTGTGACTATTCCCATCGGTAATGTGGTGGTTAGCCAAGCTTCTATTGGTACACCATCATCTCGACCTTCCTTGTCACTTCCCCTTGGCTACAGAGAACTCAATCCTTCTATTGTCAACAATACCCAAGTTATACCCGAAAGTTATTTACCTACACAACAACCTAGAGGGACCGGTCTTAGTGGCTCTAATACATTAAGCGACACCGGTCAATTGTTTACATCTAGTTTCCAAATTCCAGGGACTCAACCTCATGCTGGGGGGCAACCTCATTTTAGAGGGAAACCTCCATTTGGAGGGAAACATCTGTTTGGGGGGAAACCTCCTTTCGAAGGGAAACCTCCATTTGGTGGGAAACCTCCTTTTGAAGGGAAACCTCTGTTTGGAGGGAAGCCTCAAACTGGAGCCCATCATCAACCTTCTAGAAAAAATGCGTCTACAACGCCCAATCCTTGGCACTCTCCTCTTCTGGGAAATACACTATTCCCTGGGGGGAAACATTCTCAAGGACAACAACAACCTTATCCTCCTTATGGATAAAATGTCTATCCACCTTATGGACAAACCCATCAACCAAATTTTAATCCTCAAAATCCATCAGGTTATCCTCTGCTCGCACATGATTCTCAACCCTCCTTGAATCTTGTTTACTCTGGTCAGCAACACCGTATGCAAGAGGACCTACTGGTTACAATTATCCACCTAACCCAGTCTACGGTCCTATTGGTGTCCCTATGCCACACCAGTATCACCCTCAAGTTAACAGACAACTACCATTCCTTTCTACTCTAGATCTCCCAAACTTGTCTCGATTGACCAATGATCCTATACGTCATTATCCTTTCTGGCCAATGATTCCGGCTAAACAACCTTCTAATATTCCAAAATTTGATGGTAAACCTGGAGAAGACCCAAATAACCATGTGATGACTTTCCATTTATGGTTTTCTTCGAACTCCTTAATGGACGACTCTATCCGTTTACATTTTTTCAGAGAACACTTATGGGCTCAACAACCAGGTGGTATATCAAAATTCCATGTGGTTCTTTCCAAGATTTTAACTCCCTTTCCATGTCCTTTCTCATGCACTTTAAACTACCCATTCGATATGAGACGGGTACCGAATTCTTGACCTTCCTTTGTCAGAAAATCTCCGTGCATATCTCTGATCATATTCATGAGTGGAGATAATGATGAAGGTTGATCAAAGCAGCCATTCCTGACCAATTATTGGTGGAATGGTTCACTAAATCATTGTTACCCTCGATCGCTCATGATGTCGCCATGGGTGGTGTAGTCACTGAGGAAGAGGCCATTTCTCGGGCTCAATACTTATATTTGGTCTATTCCCAATCTGGTACTTTGTATGATTTAATCCCAAATGCTACTCATGCAAATACCGATCCATCTAAACTATCATCCATGTCACATGCAGATGGAATTATCGGCTCCATCAAAACCCAATCTATTTCCCAGTCGACTGAAACGGAAAATCGATCTGCTACGACATCTACTCCCAATTTGACCACACCCTCCTCTACCTCCCCCCAAACTCAAATATCTGAGGTGAATGTAGTTCAATCTGCCCCTTCACAACAAACCAGAGGTAAGAAGAAAACAAAGAACAAAAACAAAAAGAATAATAGCAATGAACAACCAAAAAATCAAAACCCACCACCTGCTAATGAAAATCAACCACAATGGAAACCGAAGTTCCCATGTCTCATTTGTGGTGATGATCACTACACTCAAGACTGTCTGCATCGCGATGAAGTGGCCAAACTTTTTCAGGGGAATTCCCAACCCACCGTGCTTACTCATCCTTTTCCACAATAGTAATCTATGGTTTCTCAAACCCCCTCTCTAGGGGGCAGTTCCAGCCATCCTTCCCATGATGAATCCTTGACAAGTGACCATATTTACATGTTTAATGGGATTGATTTAACACCCTCTCTATGACATACGACACACTAGTTAAACCTAACAAAGGAAAAGTCACTAATGGTACCGGTACTTTACCAGATCCATCACTATCCTCAGTTAGTCCTCCGTCTGGACCACTTCATATAGAAAAACCTACCTTCGACTCTATCTTATGCTCTCCTAAGAGCACTATCCATAAATATACCTTTAATCCTAGTTCACGTGTCACCCAGAATTACAACATTGTTGAAGATTTGGCTCAAGCACTGTGCGCTATGTCTGCATTAGAAATTCTATAGCACTGCCCAATTCAATGTAGAACGCTCTTGGCTACTATTGGCACTATTGATCCTGATTCGTCCAACAATATTATTTTTTATCTGGACAATTATACATCTCGACTATGCCACCAACTTTCTTTCCAAATTGATGTTGTTGTTCACAATCAACAAGTTCACCGAACCATCTTGGATGAAGGAGCCTCTACTTGTGTCATGTTTTTAGCATGTTGGAAAGGTTTAAAATCACCCGCACTTAACAAATCCCCAATGATGTTATGCGCATTCGATGGGAGATGTTTTAATCCCCATGGGATTTTACAGTCCCTTCCCATCCAGTTGGGTGGAAAAACCATCATTGTTGATGTCGAGGTGGTCGATGCTCCCCTCGATTACAACTTATTACTTGGAAGAAGTTGGTTTTATATTATGACTATCGTTGCTTCGTCAGTATTTCGATGTGTGCAATTTCCTCATCAAGGTAAAATTGGCACTGTCGATCCATTACATTTCTGTACACCTGACGCTCGCACTCCTGCTACCAACAATATTACATTCTTGGGAGATCACAAGATCATGTATGAAAGCGTTGGTGTTGTCTTGTTGAAAGACTCTAGCCTTATGGGTACCTTCCCTACACCACTTCCACCCACTACACATCATGTTGTCGCAATCAATATGATTTCGACTACGGTTTACCAATGCTTGGAATCATATGACCCTTGGATTGTACATAGTCCATTGGAATTTGATGCACTAGGTGACACCATGCTATTTAGTCCAGCCGAAACCTCATACGTTGCCATCCAATCCACCTCTCCCTCCTCGGATGACCAACATCTCTTGGCACCTGACACTTACTCGATGCCATTGTGGTTAAATTCCTTGACATTTGCATTCGACTACATTTCCCAAATTTTTCCTTTTGATGAATCAATAATGTAAATGCTTAGTATCGATGACATACCTTGGAATGATAGCCATCATCCATCCTCTTTTCTTCCACCTCTCGAAGAAATCCAGGAAGATATACACTCTTTCTTCCCCCCTAATAATGTCTAATTTCCCCAATCACCTATACTTACACAAGATTCTATTTCTGAAGGGAATTTAGGCAACATTACCTCTCCAGTTGAAACATATATTTCGATCAAGGAAGGTATTGTAGAAAATATTAATCTCGGTGTTAATTGTACGCCCGAGGAAGTGGTTTCCTATACCGCTTTGTTTAAATAATTTTACGATGTCTTCACTTGGAGATACGAAGAGATGCTAGGGATCGATCCTTCGATCATTGTGCATGAGATTAAAAGTTATCCAGGTGTAAAAATTGTTCGAGAGAAACTCCGCCCAGTCCATCCTAAGAAGACAACGGCTATGAAGGTAGAAGTTGAGAAATTATTGAAATCTGGCTTCATCTATCCTATCTCTTTGACGGAATGGGTTTCAAACATTGTTCTGATTACTAAGAAGCAAGGGACCATTCATGTCTGCGTTGATTATAGGGACCTCAATAAGGCTTGTCCGAAAGACAACTACCCTACGCCCTTTATCGACCAGATTATTGATAATTGTGCTGGTAGCGTAATTTTCTCTTTTATGGATGGTTTCTCGAGGTATAACCAGATTGACATTTTACCTGCTGATCAGCATAAGACATCCTTCATCTATCCATGGGGAACTTTCTCCTATCGGAAACTACCTTTTGGCCTTAAAAGTGCTGGTGCTACATTCCATCAAGCCATGTCCTATGCTTTCCACGATATCAAACATATTGTGGAGCCTTACCTCAACGAATTACCTGCCCACTCATCCAATCGATCAGACCATTTTGGTCATCTATGGGTTATTTTTCTTCAATGTCAGTTCTACCAAATTCGTTTGAACCCACATAAGTGTATTTTTGCTATCGAATTAGGCCGACTCCTCGGTTTTGTTGTTTCCAAGGACGAGATTCGGGTGGATCCCTTCAAAATTATGGCTATCTTAGCTTTAACTCCACCTAACAATCTGACACAACTCCAAATTTTGCAGGGGAAAGCAAACTTTCTTCACTGTTTCGTTTGTAACTACGCTGAGATTACAAAAGTATTTATGCGCTTGTTACAGAAAGACACCCCTTTTATCTGGGATGACACTACTGAATGATCCTTTACTGCTCTTAAGCATGCATTAACCAACGCTCCTTTGTTACATCCTTCGAATTACATAAAGGACTATATCCTTTACTTAGAAGCCTCCACTTCCACTATTGTTATGGTGTTAGTTCAAGAGGACCTTAATGGTGAGGAACACGTGATATATTATTTGAGAAAAAGTCTATCTTACCCAGAGCTCGTATATTGACATGTTTAAAAGATGTCTCTGGCAGTTGTCATTGTTGTCCAAAGATTCTGTCACTACATTCTGCTATGCACCACCATGGTTATTGTGGAATCAAACCCCATGTACCACATTTTGACACGTCAAGTTCTTGGGGGAAAATATTCAAAATGGATCATTCTCCTTCATGAATTCAATCTCGAGTTCACTAAATCCAAAGCTAAAAATCCCCTGGTGTTTGCAGAACTTATTTGCGACCTTCCCCATGTTGATGAAGATATTGAGCCCAGAGATTCTCTCCTAGAAGAAACTTTGTTCCTCATTAACACGTATGATCCTTGGTATGGAGATATTCTTCTTTATCTCAAGACCCAACATTTCCAGCTCGATATCTCTCGTGAAGAACGTCGTCGTATCTGCCACCATTCTCATCGTTACCTTATTATCAGTGACAATTTATACCACCGCAACATTAACACTATCCTGCGACGATATCTAAGTCATGAAGAGGTTGAATTCATGCTTAATGATTGTCACCTTGGAGCCTGTGGTGGTCACATTTCTGGGATGGCTATAACTCAGAAAATCTTACGTAACGGCTACTTTTGGACCTCAATTTTCAAAGATTGTATTGAGGCAGTCAAAAAATGCCCACCCTGCCAAGTTTTTCACAAAAAGGCACGAACCCACCCTGCTCCACTACATCTCATTGTTGCCATGAGCCCCTTTTCCAAATGGGCCATTGATTTCATGCAATGTAAGCCTACCTCAGTCGGGGGGCACGATTATATAATCATTGTCATCGATTACTTTACAAAATGGGTTGAGGCTATGCCTACCTTTCTGAACGATGGCCATACTACAACTCTCTTCCTTTTTAACCACATCATCACTCATTTTGGTGTTCGACTCGCCATTGTCACTGATCATGGTTCACATTTTAAAAACCAGATGATGATTGAGTTGAATTCCAAGTTGGGTTTTCACCATGAGAACTCATCCCCGTACTATCCTCAAGCAAATGGACAAGTTGAAGCTATCAACAAAGTCCTCAAAACTACGATCCAATGAATGGTAGGGTTAAAAAAGACATCCTGGCATTTACAACTTTTCTCCGCACTCTAGGCTTATCGGACCTCATTAAAAAATGCTATTGGTTTCACTCCTTTCCAGCTAGTATATGGCATAGAAGTTGTTTTACCAATCGAGTGCGAAATTCCTTCGTTAAAACTCAAAGTATAACTCCTACCTCACACTTATGATGAAGAAGAATGTTTCTTACACTTGAGTAGGTTGTATGAAACACGTCATGATGTTGCTCTCATTAATGAGACATATCAAAAATGAATCAAGAATCAATATGACAAGTATGTCCATCCTCACACTTTTGCAGAAGGAGACCTAGTCCTCGTTTATGACCAAGCTCATGACAAGTTAGGGATAGGCAAGTTAGAACCTCTATGGCATGGTCCTTACATTGTGAGACATGTTCTACATAGAGGTGCCTACGAGTTAGTGGACTACGACGGAGTCTCCCTAGGTGAGCCTCGAAACGGGCTTTACCTGAAGAAGTACTATGCATAGAACATCTAGCATACATTCTTTGTACACTATTGTATTTTTGGTTTGGTGTGTCTTTTTCTTTTACGTGTTCAAGTTTTTTCGTTAGCCTCTTATACTATGTCTTGTGTTTTCATGCGCAGATGACATCTTCATTTCCTATATTTATCGAGTTTGCGGATGGTGCTAGTCGACACACCCAGAACATTGCTTCTGCATCTTGGGTCATTTACCACTCTGATGAGTTGGTGAGTTCCGGAGGTATTTTCTTAAGATCGACAACTAACAACATGGTAGAATATCATGCTATCATCGGAATTTTAACTGAAGCCTCCTCCCTAGGCGTTTATCTCATGATTGTCAATCTAGACTCCCAACTCATGGTCTATCAACTTAATCGAATCTACGCTATTCGCAATCCTATCCTGCTACGTCTCCACTTACGATTTCATCGTCTTGAACGAATATTTGATTTTATTTAATACAGACACATACCAAGAAAACTAAATACCATTTCATATTCTCTAGCTAATTACATCATGGATAGGTATCTCGCACATAGATAAGTTTTCATAAAGGAAATGAATCACATCACATACCATCATGTAAATTAAAACACATCACATAAAAGACATCGTCATTTGAAAATCATTTGGCACTGTAAAAACTCGGAAATGTATATATATACGGCGTGACTGAAAAAGTTTGATTACATAAAAAATGGTACATAGATAGGGAAAATGTGGGTCCTCACACCCATAAACATCATCATACAAACTATCCAATCATCAGGAAGATCCCAATCTCCCTGCATCACATTATGTTGTGAGTAACATATCATTGCATGGGCTATTCACCTCAGTAGAGAGTTAAGACTCTCAGACACTCCTACAGTGTGTCTTTGTAGATGTAGTGGCACTTCCCACCTCCTGAGAGGAGGGATACCCATCATGAGACCTTGGAGGTTTCTTTCAACCTCCAGGAGACCTCCTACTGCTACCCCTTGATCTACCACTATCTAAGTGTCTCCGCGATGCCCCAGTTCTGGCATCTCCGCTGGATGTGTTTCTCCTCTATCTGCATAATGAAACAATATGTCTGTTAAAGACGATTCTATGTACCCTAAAAAAAATATAACATTCAAAAATTAAAAATACTTGACAAGATCAGTTTGGTTTCTTACCTGACGCATCCCAATCCTCCCCCTCTGGAAGAACCAAGTCTATGCTACCCCAAAAATCTACTCTGGCGTATGGAAAGTATTCTATCACTATCAATTGGTGTCTTAGCCAAGCGAAGAAATCATCGGTGAATCTAAACTCTGAATCTGGGCCTAATCTTAGAGAGAGGCTGGTCCACCGCTCCATACGTGGTTCTCCCACTGGTCGTATTGATAATGAAATCTGAGGTTGCATCCCAGGAATGTGTTCTAAGAAGAATGAAACCAAGAATGAACCATATCCAAACTGCTTTTGCTTCCCTGATCTGCATCTCGTAATATGTTCCTTCACGTGCTGAAGAAACCCTGCGCTTCAGTTAAACAGTGTTATCTCTAGACACTGTAAACCATATGCCACCTATGATCTTGAAACTAGGTGTGTGCTCATACTTCCCACTATACTCGTAATGGAAAAAATAATGGATCAAAGAGATGGATCCATGATATCTTTGTTCGCAATTATGTCGCCCACTAGCCTCGCTCCTGGGACACAATGGTTTGCCATATACTCATCCACATGCACGAGAAGTGCCCGCTGTCTAGTTAAAACTATGGGAGCCCATATTTTTGAGAGATCATTTGTGAAGTACACATATTCTAACTCGATGGTAATAAGTTTTGTTCCCATCTGAAATACTTTTTTTGCAACGTTCCACAACCCGATCATATGCTCAAGAAGAAGAACCTCTTTCTTCATTTTTTTCACTTTGACATATTTGAGGAGACCGCAATTCCTCAATGCGTCTCTCGATCAGGGAATTTTCAAAGCGGCCACATCATCAATCTCATTCTCTCTTTCTTTCCACTCAAGCATAATTGTTGCCGAAATCCCCTGCATCAACAATCAAAATTTTCATTAAAAATCACACTTTTCGGCAATTTTGGGGCAATTTTCAAAACTTTAAAAAATAATTGTTTTCTCTTGTAAAATACCAATGCCCTCTTTGGATGAACATCGGGATGCCAACACACCTTTACATTAGCCATCAAGCATTCAAAAATTTAACAAAAAAAACCTCTTCACGTTTTGAGTGCACGCTGGCCGTTTTGGGCAATTTTTCTTGTGGTTTTTTGGGCACCGCCCTCATAGCCACTACATAAGAGTGTTGGCGCACCCTTCATTGACTAGGAGGGGCATTTTCCAAGTCATTCAATACTCCTCCATGACTATTAGAGGAGTGCCGAGCTTTTTGGGCGCTTGGGCCAACCCAGGGCATCATTTTTTATAAATATTTATTGCCTTAAACGAAAATGTGAACCATACAAATGAAAGAAGAGAAGAAGAGCACCAAACTGGTCCAAATGGAGAGGAAAATGGTTGACCATAGCTCTGACACTAAGAAAAAAAATATTCACCTCCAAATGGCAAACTCTCCACTGCTACAAATCTTGGCACAAATGAAATAATAAATGACATTTTTACCCCATTTTACTATTATATATTTCATTTTTCGCCTAAATATATAGTTTTTGAGTTTTTTTTTAATATTTTGGAGGCCTTATTAATCCCCTGGAATGCATTTTTGACATTATTGACAGGTTTTGAAGCAGTTTTGTTCATTTTTTTATCTTGTCACTTTTACGAGCATAGTCTTAGTTCGTTCTTAAGCTCAAAAATATAAGAACGCATCTGGTAAAATTTTACCTCTTTTTCGGACCCACATGGATAAATGAAAAAGGAACCCCCTAGAGTCTTCTTTAAACTCTTTTCAGACTCTCTAAATGTGAAAATATTGTCGAGTGATCTTTCTTCCTTTCCCACTCGTTAAAAGGTTTGAAAGGGCATCTTTCAAGTGATAATTTATCTCTTTTTCAGCCTCGCAAGACTAACATTACGAAAAAGGACAACATTGGAGTCACCTTTAAGTTTTTTTCATACTCTCTAAATATGAAAAACCATTGAGTTTACCTTCTCTAGACTCGTTAAACAATCATACATTGAAGGGCCCATGTGGGACCGAACCCTTACTTGTTCCAGTTTTCTAAACAAGGGAAGAGGGACTTACCGAAGGTGAGTCATATCAAGCATGTGTTACCCTCCTCGAGCTCGTTAAATTAAAAAGAGGTACTCATATATCTATATGGGGGGGAAATTGAAAGAAGCAAGACAAGCAGTTTTTGAGAACACTACCAGTAGCTCTTATGGTCACCCTTGAACACGACACTTTGTCTTTGCATACATTTTAATCCATTGAAACTATGCACTGAGCCAATCCTCTGAGTTTCTTTTACTCCTTTGGGTCACCTGACGAAAGTCACAACATCCACTACATAATCAATTTTTGTTCTATGTCAAGTTTCTGTTGTTGTGCCTCAGCATTCAAAGGAAGTATCTGCCTCGAGAGTCAGCCATCACAAATATCTTGTTTCAATACCTGTGTCAGTCCATGTTCATTTGATCTACCAATGACATATCTGTGTCAGTTTCATGTCATTGATGGGGGATACATCAAGGCCCTCCTTCAACGAGTCTATTCATGTCAACTTCAACATATTATTCAGTAACTAGACTTAGAATCTAGTTAGTACCTTGGGACCTACATGCCTCAATGGTAGGCCTCCTCATGTCCGACAATGGGTATACATCATTGAACCCTGATCAGGTGATTCCACGGATGTTCTACTTCAGATCATTCATTCAAATTTGTCGGAATGTACTATAGTACCTTGAAAATCATTGACATCAATGGTGATCTCCCTCACACTTGTTAACGGTTTACCTCATTGACTGGTAATCAAGGGGTTTCTACCATGTTCGACATCAGGAAAGATATTCACATGGTTAGATTTGTACTACATCAAGATTGGTAAGAAGACCCTGGGTTGAGTTTTCACTCTTATATATACTTTTCCCAGGTTGCGAAGGAGTTATTTTGAACTATGACACATATATTGTTACATAGATTCACTTTGTATTGGTCGTGGCTATGTCTTGTCGTCTCGTATATCCACTGTGTATTCTTCGTGGCTACGATTAGTTCAAGTCATAAGAGTATAGATACACATTGTATCTTCAGTGGCTATACCTTTTATCAATATAATTATGGATCCCCAGTGTATTTTATGGCGTCCATACCTAAAAAAAAATTATCACTCAAGCATAGGTATGCCTTCCTTGGGTTTGAAACATGTTATAATATTTGTTTGATGGTTGTGTGCAGCTTTTTCCAGCCTCTATGACCTTTTCTCGAAAAAGTCTACAAAGTACTTCAGTCATCATCGTCTTATGACTTCTCACTTTGGGGGGCAATCTGTTACACATCAAAATCACTCATTGCAATGATGGCTAGTGTCATCATTATAAATATCGCAAGTCTCACATATTGGTTCTTAAGTGTCACAAGTGTCGCAAACATCACACTGTTATATTTTCTATGTCGTCTCTCTAACGACATTGTAAAGACACTTAAGACACCTCAAAAGACTAGTCTTGAAGAAGAGAAATCAATTGACAAGGAGTACAAGACTTTTTCCACTGAAAAAGCCACTCAAAAGTCAAATTTGGAAGGGAGTTCTCCCCTACATATTGTCAGGGAGCGTTGGGGCTCTATACCCTCTTCTAGGGGAGCGTTCCAGTGCTCTGTGTCCCTTTTTGAGGGAGAGATGGCCTTTTTTGGGCGGAATTTGGTTTGTTGGAGGAAATTGGGGAAGAATCCCCTCAATATATGAAGGTGGTTGGATTCGAATCTGAGTTCGAGGCATGATCTTAGGGGAGATCCACAACTGAAGGAGAGGAATACTCAACTTATCCCAAAGATATCTCAAGTGGTTAGGTCTCTCCAAGATTATATAAGGAGGCTTCTTCATGGTGAAAGGATATATGGAGATTGAGAATTACACCAAACTTATGATCCCATAAGTGAGATGCCATTGAAGCATAGTCAGTGTAGACTACTTGAGAAAAGGGGTTGGACAAGGAGAGATGGAAGAAGTTGTTTCACCTTCATCAGAGGAATGTAATTACTCTTCATTTGTTCTCATTAATACACATACATGCTTGGCCTATTTATTTCAAGTTTATGTTTGTTTCACATGAACTTGTCTTCAGTAGATAGATCTGTATTTGAGCTAATCTCAGTAGAATAGGAAGTTTGTTGTATCTTTGTTTGTTCTACAGGACCTATCGAGGATATTGGGATTGAGGACAAGCTTCGTTAACAAGGTACACATTTTTCTTCTTCGTCTTCATATATTAGCTTAATTAGATCTAAAAGGATGGTAGTGACCAATGATAGCACCCTTTATGTCTTGGTTTTAGGGATCTAGATACCAAGAGGGAATCCGCTTGTCTACAAGAGGATTCACCTGTAACAATGAACCAGCCCAATTAAGAAGATTAGTAGATGTGATAGAGTCTCGAATTCAGAAAATCCAAGAAGAAAAGGAGAAGGCTACAGAAGCCTTGAAACAAGAGAAAGAGGAAGCCTTAGAACAATTACATGTATCATGGTACTGTGTAACCACCTATGAAAATTAAAAAGAAGAGTTTTAGGCGATGATACAGGAGGAAAAAGAAAAGATACAGAGAGAAAAGGACCAACTTATCACAGAATAGACTAGGGTCAAAGAAGCAGTGAATAAAGAAATTTTCTCTATGCCAGGCTTGGCACAGGAGGAATAAGAGTCGGTTGAGATTCAAGTGGTGAAGTTGGCTGAGGCCATCCAACAGCTTCAATCAAGGATAACCGAGTTGGATATCCAAGCAGTGCCAACCACCTCGTAGGAGGTGCATGATTAGAGGGAGGAAGCCGCTAAGAACGCAGCAGGAAGGATCAGAGCACTCACCTCAGAATGCAAACAACTAAGAGATAGAAGCGCATAGACTTATGGACACCTTGCAGAAGATCCAGCGATAAGGAAACTAGAAGCACAGTTACATGAGGCACAGTAACAAGCCTTCTCTATGCAGGCGCAAATGAAGCTGCTCACCACAGTTTAAAGAATGAAGAGTTCCCAGGAATAATGCGTAGTACAACAACAGATTATTGCCATCCAGGGAAGAGTAACGGAAGTCACACAGAAACTACAACTTGTGTAGGAGGAATCCTACAAGGTGTTTGAAGAAATTGAAGGACAAGGCTCGCAATTTGACCAAGTGCTTGTGATATCAAAACAACGCCTGGAAGGGCCTGTTACAGAGAAAATGATCCAAGAGCTCGTTGAGCAGGAGGCTTAGGTGAAGCAGCAAGTCGAGGCATCTCGAGTTAAGATTAAGGCCTTTGAAGCAACATTTCCCAGACTTGAGTGCATTAGGATGAGTCACAGGTGAGTGGTGGGGGCCTGTTGGCCCTCGACCAAGTTTTGAGGAAACCTTGGTTAGGTTTGGACCACTTTTGGACTTCGACAGGCTGGTCAAAGATGGAGCGCCCATGCGGAGCTGAGATCGCAGATATCACTTGTTTTGCGGGCTATGTGGACCAAAAAAGGGGTTCATTAGGGTTTTTTTAATGGGTTATGGGATGTCAGCCCAGCGGTCTCCCATTTTTAGGCCTTTTTGTATGGAATTGTAAAAGTATAAATAAGTGTAAGAATGTATTGTAGAAAAGAGGCGATGTAATAGAGAAGTCTAAGTGGCTAAGTGAAAGTAGTTATGAGTTGCTTTGTGAAACATAATGCGTATGTAAGGCTTTGTGCTCGATAGAGGAGTTGGCTCTGTGCCTTGACCTAGTTTTGAGAAGGAGGATATGGTGCGCAGTGCGCATATCTCCTGTCCTCTGTGAATCTTGGCTTTGTGGCTTAGTGCACAAGAGAAGATGAATGTAAGAGATTGAAGAATAATAAAGAAGATGAAGTAGTTGGTGGAAGTAGCCCCACACTGGGGTGAACCACATATATTTTATGTCTTTGGTGTGCTTTGTGATTTTTTGGTTGTGTTATGAATCTTTTCAGTTCTTTGCTTATTATGTATGTTAGATATATCCGTTGATGCTTAGTGCTTAGTTGTGTTAAGAATGAATGAATGTTAGATCTAACTCAGTGTTATGTGCTAACGATCAAAGTTCTTTATCTCTATTGTTACTGCACTGATCTATCTTAGGGTTTGTTCTGCAATGTTAATAAAGATAATGAATCAATGCATGTCATCTTGTAAGTGTTAATAGAGTACTTTGTGAAGTGTTGTTATCACATATCTGTGTCCCAGCTTGGTTACAGACACCTGAATCCTGTAACCCCCCCTGCTTCTACCTCGGGTGAGACTTTGACTACTTCATAGGTGTTGTTGAAAGGGTTAGTAGTTAGGGTTTTGTTGGTGCACTATTGAAGTGTTGAACCCTGGGTCTGCCTATTGTGCCAACAATGTCTACCAACCTGTGTCGGCCATTTGTCAAGACTCTTGACTTTGCATGTCGGCCATACCCTTAGCTTGTCTTAGAATCACATGAAGTTGTAGTCCTATTGCGCACCCTGGTCCTACTTTCCTCATTGGTAGGTAACTTTGAACCCAACAGTCAACATTTCATCATTGGTCGTGGACTGGGTGGTTTCCCTTGTGTTCGAAGACAAGAAATATATTCACACACTGGGATTCATGCAATGTATTGGATGCAATTAGCCTTATTGGTGGTTTCCTCGCCTTTGTCATCAATTTTCCTCAATGGCTTCTATTCAGAGGGTATTTTTCGTGTACCGCTTTCACTTGGCACACGCGAAAGATGCACAGGGTTGTTGGTTAGTGAACATGTTCTTCGTCTGATTTCCTCCAAATCATCAAGATCCTGCTTTGTACCTCGTGCCAAATGATGAGAGATGCCTTAATTCTCTCCTTTCAGCAAGTCTCGTTCCATCGACTTCAGCTCATCTATTCTGGAAACAAGACCTAGAGTCCTATGAGTACCTAGAGGCTTGCATTCATTAGTGGTAGGTTATCTCACCATCGACAGTTGGGAATACATCAATGTATCCTTATAGATGGATTCTTCAAGTGTTCGACCCCGACTCCTTTATTTACACTTGTAAGAATGTACTCGGTACCTTGATACCTACTCTCATCATGGGTAGGTTGTCTCATGTTTGTTAACAATATACCTCAATGACCAATAATCAAACAAAGTCTCATTATGTTCGACCTCAACTCCTTTATTCACATGATGTAGACTTGCACCTTTGGAGGATTGTGTAGAATACATACATCAGTTTGTAGCCAACGCTTTCCTGAGATGTTACTACCTTTTCATTGGACCAGTACCTGTGTGACTTCAGTGATCATGGGAGATCATATTGTACTCCATTGTATATGTATATCTTCAAATTGATTTTGAGACTGGTGTTACTAGGCCTTGTTCATGACCATGACATCCTTTGGCATGTAAACACATTTGTATTTTCCTATCCATGGCCTATTAGAAAAACAAGATCGCAGAGCAATAAAATAAAAAAAATGAAGAAATAAAACACATAAGAAACATAATATAATAAAGACACAGATATAAGTGGTTCACCTAGTGTGGGCTATGTCCACTAGATAAATTGCCAGGTCCTTCCTTTATTATTATCCAGCAAATAAAGGGATACAACCTATAGTAAATCCATTGTAACTTCCTCTTCTTTCTCTCACAGTCTCCTCTTTCAGAATACAATATTCGCTATGATACACAGCTGCAATATATTTTCCTCATAAAAGAGGGTTGCCTTCTAGGGAAAAAAACCCTAACATAACTTCTACCATTAGATCTTTGACCTTATAATGAATGGTCTATATTTACAATGAAATTACAATATACATTTACAAGGAAAATTTTCCTTCGGGGGCCTACTTGCCCCCGGACTCCCCAACCGGGGGGATATCCCCCCCAGAACCCATAGGGGGGGTAACCCCCCCTGCACTCCCCCACATGGATGAGTGTAAATTATTCTAGGGTGTAAAGTCTTCATGGCGTACAAAAATGGCTAAAAACAAAGACCTATGAATTAGGAAGATAGTCAGGCTCCACAACCAACATGGCCATGGACAGTTGTTTGGTATATTTTCACATGGATCTGCAGTGTAATTCAAATTGGCAGCCATGTATGCAAAGTTAGTACAGATGTTATGAGAAACTAGTCTTTCCAGTTGGGTCCCCATTACTCCACTTCTGGGTTTTATAATGTGTTTCAGCCATCACAGATACTCCTCTGACCTCACACATTAGGGGGAATCTTTTATAGAAAGATTTTCCTCAGCCCATGCAATCTTTCACAAAAGGAATTTTTCCATATCCCTATGTAGACTTGAAGTCCCTTTTTTGCAAATCCCGGAGCTAAAAATATAATTTTTCCACATATATGCACCCTGCCTACTATACAACATGTGTATATGCAGGTTCCACCACTACAACCCATGTACATCAGGAAATGTGTCAAAAATTGAAAAATGGTGTCGGGTTTCCATGTCACATAATGAGACCAATGATCCTTGGCCTTCCATATACTGGAAACGTTCCTACTCGGACCTTCAGTTCCATTTGAAGGCTATAAATAGGCCAAATACGAGCTATGGAAAAGAAGAGAAATAATTCAACTTTGAGAGAAAAGTTACTCTGGAGAAATTATTCACTTCACATTGAGTCTGCATCCCTTTGTCCTTTAAGTTTGAACACATTGTTCAGCCCCCAATATCTTCCCTTACTTATTGAGAACTTCATTGTCTCTCTTACATGAGCTTGCCTTTGGTGGAGGATTGAAGTGGTGGAGGCCTAGTTGGAAGGAACTTAGTTTCTCGTTTCCTAACTGTGCCGACACGAAAGTTTGTAACTCATTCACTTATGCTTATTATATCTTAATAGAAATACGCTTTTCTCATCCAATTAATATCTTGCAAATATTTGAATTATTATTCCATGGGAATATTTGTTAAGAATGTTTATGTATTATGCTATTGAATGTGCTAGCATAATATAATATCACAATATGCTTGCATTTCTTGGTTGTTGAGGACTATTTGTAGGTATATTGCTTTGAGTCAAGTGCTCAACGATGGAGTTAATCAAACATCTGGACGAGGTAGGCCTCTCATCTTGTCTTGCTAGCATATTTTCTTATATAGCATTCTTGATATTAGAGTTGATTTATGCATTTATTTTTGTCTGTTGTGGTTTACCCCTAGCCATAGAGATATTTTCCTCGTAACAATTATATCAATGTAGCATTATCATCCAATAGTTGTAGATTAAATAAACAATGAACAAATGAGCAATCATGCACATACATTGTACACCAATGTTTTTACTTGGAAACCCAAAGAGGGAGAAAACCACATAATGCTTTTTCTTATATGTTTTTAAGAATTACATTCATTGGAAGCACCAACTTCCTTTGTTTTCCAGCTGCAAATGGAAGGAGGCTCCAACACCCTAGTTTATCAGGATACAACCTAAGGGAAGCTCCAACTCCCCAATTCTCTAGCTATAACTAGAAGGAGGCTACAACCCCCTATGTTCTCCTGCTACAATCAAAAGGTGGCTACAACCACATGTACTTTCCCATTCCAACTTCCCTGAAATACAACTAAAATGATGGAACCACTGTCACACTATCACTGTGAGATATACTGTTGTAAACCTGTACCAATCAACCTGTACCAAACAAACTGTAACAACCTATACCAATAACTTGTGCCAACAGGTACCATAAACACATGCATTAACCATGCACCAAACCTGTACAAATAACATGTCACAATAACCTGTCCAAACAACCTATCACAACAACCTGTCTCATCGATCTTATCAACCAAATCATATCTACTCACCAAGATCAATCACCAAGAAAACTCTCAACCATATTCACAATATCACCAAGATGTGCATCAACCAAGCATAACACAACAACTCATAATCATCACCAAGATCAATATGTGCTTCTAATAATATACCAAGACAAGTATGCTAGATCATCCATAAACCATATGTCAACAATACTACTAACAAGTGCTTCCAACCATCTACCAAGTATGTACCAATAATGCATCAACTAATCATTAGCTATGACTCATAAATATGTATCAACATCATCAACTATACACCTCATGTATGTGCCAACTCATCAACTACTTATCTCAACCATGTACCCATCATGTACCTCAACCAAAATCCCTCATCATTTTTATCATCCAACTCTTATTTGTAACTCTGTAATAGACCTGGTGTATATGATCACATACCTACAAACATTCCTTAACTTTAACAACAAGAGACTAGCATTTTCATCAAACTTTTCTTTAGTCTCACATGACTATTTTTGGATTAATCAACAACCCTAACTTGAAATAATCATAACTATGTACCTGTAATGAATAAAGATCTAAAAATAGTACACAATGTTCTTTAGTGTCTTTTATGCAATTATCCATTAACTTTATTATTTAAATAATTTCTTTTGTATCCACTTTGACTTATATACACTCATCACTTCACTTTATTATTTAAATAATTTCTTCTTTGCAACCACTTTGACTACTTTGACCTTTTGGGGTTTCTAGATGACTCATGAGGGTTCTCCAACTTCACATGGCCATAACTCTCAAACCGTGAGGAGTTATGTGACTTTTCACATACCACCGGAAATTTCATGACGTGTACTATCCATCTAGAATAGTCTTATGTTCAAATATATTAAAACTCATACCATTATACATCAAACAAGATTGGGTCCATTACCCAAACCTTTGTGCTACTATAATTTTCTACCAGACTTTCTTCAAGGGTTGACATCAATGTAAACCAACCAAAATAATAAAAAATCTCCCCCTTTGAAATTTATGGCAACACTCTGATGCGATAGTGAAGTCATATCACTCATGCTCCCCCTGTGACCATTTCTCCCCTTGGAACCATTCCTCTGTGCTCTCTCTCCAAGAATTTATATCCTGCATCTGATAAATCTCTCCCCCTTTGTCATCAATGGAAAAGGTATCTTTCCATCTGGGGCTAATCCCCCTAACTAAACTTTCCTTGGGGATACTCCCCTTGACTGAACTCTTCCTAAAACTAATCTCCCAACCTGAATTGTCCTCTTTATGGTGCTTCCTCATGTAAATCTAATACATATAAGATAATAATTCAAAAGCATTCATTTTGGAGTAGAAATTACTCTGAGTCTTTGGCGAAGATACTCAAAGACTTCCCTTGGAAGCGGTTTTGTAAAGATGTCTTCCACTTGTTCTTTTGTGACCACATATTCAACTTTGATGTTCTTCTCTGCAACCTGTTCCCATAGGAAGTGATACTTTATTGGAATGTGCTTTGTATTGGAGTGCATCACCAGGTTCTTTGAGATATTGATGGCGCTTGTATTATCACAATGGATTGGAATGGGTTCATCATACTCAACCTGTATATCTATTAAAAAAAAATTCATCCATAGAACTTCTGTACAGCATCCTGCTACTACAATATACTCTGATTTGACTATAGATAAAGATACTGATGATTTTTTCTTGATTAGCCAAGATACTAAACACTCACCCAAGTAGAGTGTTGCTCCATTGGTGCTTCGTCGATCATCAATGCAACCTACCCAATCTACATCTGTGTAGGAAATAAGTGATATATCCTTTCCTTTTGGATACCATAATCCAAACTCTTTTGTTCCTTTGAGATATCTGAAAATCCTCTTCACTACTAAGACATGTGATTCCTTTGGTGTTGCTTGAAATCATGCCACCTTTCCAACTGCTTGCATTACATCTGGTCTGGATTCTATCACATATAGTAAGATACCAATCATTGACCTGTATTTCCTCTGGTCTATAGACTTTGAATCATCATCTTTTCTCAACTTGCAACTGGGTTGCATAGGAGTGGTAACTGGTTTGCAATCTTCCATTCCAAACCTCTTTAGCATTTCTTTGATATACTTAGATTGAGAAATAAAAATTCATTGGTTTCTTTGACGTATCTGAAGACCGATAAAGAAGGATAGTTCTCCGAGTAATGACATTTCAAATTCATTCTGCATATCCTTTGCAAATTTCTCGCTTAACCTGTCATGAGTACTTCCAAAAATAATATGATACGGATTTTATGAGTGGAAAGAAATGAATACAGATTATTAATAGGTGCTTAACACAAAATAATAGAGATACAGTAAAATTGTTTTTTTATTCAATAAGGAAATAAGTTGAAACTGTAAAATGCAGCGGAAACAAGCTTGTTGGAATGGTGGGGGCTTATCTCTGAGAAGAGATGTGACGGTTGCGCTCATTCGCAAGAAGATGATTACAATGAGGCTCTAAAGGATTTTTTCTACAATAAACAAGAATGAAAAAAACCCTAGACATCCAAAAACCTAACCCTAGGAGATGAAGTGCCAAAAGTCATGTGGGCCTTGTTTGGGTAAGTTAGTACATCAACTTCCAGGGGTCGTAAATGTTGCATACGATCTTCGTTTTAGGCATATGATAGCCCATTGGAAAGGTATCATCGAGGATATTCATTTTTGGGGATCAATCATGCATTTAGTTATCATTGAGAATATCTATCCCGAAAAACCTTCATTTAGGCCCTCAAAAAGGCCCTGGAAATTAAAACTGCTAAAAATAGTAAATTGCCAAAATTGTCAGAAAGTTGTTTTGAGCCAGTTGGAAAAGGTGGGTGGCCATAGATATCCACCTAGATAAATCCTCCCTTAAGAAGAAATGGTCTCCATTGCATTGATTTCCCCCATCAGATGAGGAAATTTATGCTGAATTTGACCCCGGGTGAGCCACTTGCCTTGGTGCAGGAGTTGCCCTGCTTTGACGAATCGATAAAGATGGATCCTTTGTTGTCGAGTGACCTTGATCTATGTGTCCACAATATTATAATTGTATTCCTATTGTATGTAGTCGAGGTTAAGCTTTGTTGTTGTCATCTTCTCTGTTACGTCTGAGGTGTCCAATAATGGTGGGAAATAAGGGCGAAGGAGATCCACGTTGAACACTGGGTGCAGGCCAAGGAAAGGAGGAATGTTGAGCTAAAAATAATTATCTCCCATGGCCTTGGTGATGGTGTATGACCCATAACAGAGTGGGTGAATATTTCTATGGGGTCCTGTAAGGCATTCTTTCTGCAAGTGAAACCAAACTTTGTCACCCACCTGAAACTTATGTGGCACCCAATGTTGATCATGGCGTTGCTTGTATTTGTCATTGGACTTTTGTAGGATATCCTTAACTTGTTGGAAGATGTGCTGGATCCACTCAATGAACCGGGTGGCTTTATCAGCTTCAGTTGGAGTAGGATATGAGTCGGTCGAGGTGACCGCAAGGGGAAGTGCAATATCTATGGGACCCAATGGTTGGAATCCCAGCCCCACCTGAAAGGGTTTGTGGCCGATTGAGCTATGTCGGGCTCAGTTGTAGCTATGTTGGACATAGGGAAGGCTCTCATCCCATGTGAGAGGGTGCTTTGAATTATACATGCGAAGGATATGAACAATCATTCGATTGACAACCTCGGTTTGGTCATTTGTCTGGGGGTGGAAGGCCGTGGATTTGGTGAGCTTGGTGTCCAGCAGTGACCAGAGGCTCGACCAGAATGTGCTAAGAAATCGACTGTCCTAATTTGAGACAATGGTTTGTGGGATTCAAAAATGTACCCAAACTCGTTCAAAGAATATCTTGGCAGTGGGCTCTACTATGATGTTCTTCTTGCAGGAAACCAGAATCGCCATCTTAGAAAAGCGATCAATAACCACAAAAACGCAGTCATTTCCCTTCTTGGTGGATGGGAAGCCCGACATGTAGTCCATTGAGATGGATTCCCATGGCCTATCAGGAGTAGGAAGAGGGGTGTACATGCCCTATTTCTTAGTGGTCGGTTTGGCAATAGTGTAGGCAGTGCACGACCTGATATACTTTCTGATCTCCTGTCGAAGTTTCAGCCAGTAGAAATGTTTTGGTATCATCACACTATCTTTTTGACGTCAAAGTGTCCTGCCACCCGACTATAGTGGGATTCCCATATCATATTCACTCACTTGCTTGATGGGACATAGATATGGTCCAGACGACACAACAACCCATCCTGAATATGGAAATTATTGACAACTGCATTTTCACCCAACATTTCGTAGGTGGTGGCGAAGTTCGGGTTTGTCTCATAAAGTTGAGGCCATCCAGAGGTCTCATGGTCATAGGAGTCTAGCATCGTGGTGAGAGTCGCGACTGGCAGTCTGGTGAGGAAATCAGCGACGTGATTGGTGCTTCCTATTTTATACTTGATGTTGAGGTGGAATTGTTGCAAGTATGTGGACCACTTTTGATGGCGATAATTTTGCAATTTTCCTTGTGTTTTCATGAACTACAATGGCTTATGATCAGTATGGATGACTATATCCTTCCCAAGAATGTAATGTCTCCACTGGTGGCAGGCTTGCACAATGGATTACATTTATTTGTCGTAAGTAGGGTACTTACGGACAACATCTGATAGTGTCTCGCTATGATAGGACATAGGGTGGTTGTGTTGAGTGAGAACGACGCCCACCACATAGTCTAAAGCATCTGTCTCGATCTCAAAGGGTTGTTGTAGGTCTGGTAGTGAAATTACTGGGGCTGAGCACAAGCGCTGCTTCAAATCATCGAACACTTGTTGTTGGGACCTTCCCCATCCAAATTTCTCCTTGCCACCACCTTTGGTTATTTGGCTAAGGGCCAATGCAATATGGGAGAATCCCAACATGAACCAGTGGTAGAAATTGGCAAGGCCTAAGAAGATCTAAAGCTCAGTGAGTGTGGTTGGGGCTAGCCAGTCACAAATTACTTGGATCTTGGTTGGATCCACATGTATTCCATGTTGATCAATTATGTAGCCCAGGTAATGGACCTTGTCCATGCCAAAGGAGCATTTTTCCAAGTTGTCATATAGCCTGTGCTACCGCAGGGTGTGCAGAACCTGCTGAATGTGTTGTAAGTGTTCATCCCAAGTCTTTTTGTAAATGAGAATTTCATCCAGATACACCACTACAAAATTATTGGTGAATGGTTGCAGGATATCTTCCATCATCCTCATGAAAGTGGCTGGAGCATCTGTCAAACCAAAGGGCATTACAAACCATTCAAAAAGGCCTTCATTTGACTTGAAGGCGGTTTTCCATACATCTGTATGTTCTATCAGGACCTGGTGGTAGCCAGACTTCAGATCAATCTTACTGAAGTATTTATCCCCCGTGAGTTGATCAAGGAGGTCGTCGATTCGAGGAATCAGGTACCGGTTTCTGACTGTGATTTTATTCAGAGCTCGGTAATCAATGCAGAGTCGCTAGGTTCCATCTTTCTTATGTACCATCATGATTTTGATCCCACAAGCTGATGAGCTGGGATGGATGTGACCCTTGTGGAGCAGTTCTTGGATCTGTCACTTGATCTCCTCATTCTCTAATAGAGAGCGACGATAGACTGGCCCATTGGGCAGCTGTGCGTCGGGGGTCATATCGATGGGGTGCTTGACCTGGCAGTGCAGAGTTACCCCGGTAGGTGAGGAGAAGATATCTAAGTATTATTCAACAACCTTATCTACTTGCTTCTACTGTGTGGAGAGGTCGGTCGCAGAGACCCTGGATGTGGTTGTGATCTTTCGCTTATTCTGAGAGTGAATCACGAAGAAGACGAACTTCCCCATCTGAGAGATGACCTTCCTGCATTTCTTAATAGAGATCAAGGAAATAGCACTAGGTGCGAATGCCTCGGGTATCTTATACAATTTCCTGTTCAAAGTAATAATAATAATACGAGGCCTAGACTCATATATAGCATGATGTTTCCATAAATAAGGTTGGACCAAAAGAAAATCACAAACTTTGAGAGGACCAACATCACACAATACCTTGTCTTTTAAGGGCTTGATGTCGTACGACATTCGACACTGTTGGCTGATGCGGAGATTGCTTCCTTGGTGGAGCCATCCAATGGTGTAAGGTTGTGGGTGCAGTGTTGTCGACAGGGCCAACCACTTGATGACCTCTGTTGATATGAGGTTCTTCTTGCTACTACTATCCACGATGAAGTGCAACGGGGTTCCTTTTACCCACATTTGTGAATGGAAGAGGCGTTCTCCTTCTTCTGGCTCATCTGGTTCACCAGGATGGAGCTTGGTGGTAGAAACGGTGGCACTGGGTTCCACATCAATGATCTCTCTTCCCCTTTCTGGTTCTGGATCAGAGTTTGAACCTGCATATGATTCAGAGGCTTTCACTTCAGCCACCAGGGACTTCATTGAGTGTCAGTTAGCAGTGTTATGCCAAGGGATCTTATGGAAGTCGCACCACTTCCCAGTATATTTCTTTGTCTTTCTGATGTCCTTCTTTGCTTGCGGCTTGGACTGGTTTTCCTGATACTATCCATATTTTCTTAGTCCTTTTTTTTGTGGGTTGGGGCTGCCCTTTCCTGGCTTTTATTGTGAGGGTTTCCCAAGCCCAAATTGTCATGTCTTTTGTTTGAGATTCCGCTTGATTTTGACTGCATATCGGTAGGTCGCACCCAAGGATGAGATGTCCAAAAATTTCATTTCAGTATAGATGTATCTATGCAGAGCACCATGATACTTGAGCACCAGATGTCACTCTGAATCTTTGATACCTATCTTGGTGCACAAGGTATGAAAGATATTCGTGAAATCTGGCACTGCTTGGTCTCTTTCTTGCAGCAGTGTGGTACATTTGGTATACAAGTCGTCATAACTTCTGACAGAGTAGTATTGTTCCTTAATAGCATCCCTGAAGGAATCCTAGGTGGTCATGACTGTAAATAATGAGGTTTCCTCTGTTTCCTTTTTCTCACAGAAAGTTTCCCACCAATCTTTGACATGGGGAATTGCTTTGAGGAGCGCAAAAGTAATATTTTCTCTATTCGAAAAGTTATAGACAGAAAAATACCCTTCTAGTAGATTCAATCACTTGTCTACAACATCTGCATCTATATGACCTTCAAATATAGGAATATCAAAGTTTATTTGTACCTTGAAGGGGGTGGCACCTCCTCTTGAAGAAGATGTGTCTCCTGTTGTTAGCCACCGAAGGATTTGCACGAAACTATCCATCATCTCGTTCCTTTGTTGCGTGAGGGATTCCTCAATCAATTGTTTGAAAGGATCTCATGTCCCATCATATTTATTTTCTCCTCCTGCCATGAGAGGTCACTTGGGTGTGCGAGATATTTTGTTCTCAAGAGAAACAAGCTCGAGACCCAACTCTTTGTACTCTGACCTCGTTGGGTACATGCATTAAGACGATAAGGAGCAAACCGCTTTGATACCACTGATCTGTATTTTATGAGCAGAACGAAATGACTATAGATTATTAACAGGTGCTTAACACAAAATAATAAAGATACAATAAAATTGGTTTTCTATTCAATAAGGAAATAAGCTGAAACTGTAAAATGCAGTGGAAACAAGCTTGTTGGAATGGTGGCGGCTTATCTCTGAGAAGATATGTGATAGTTGTGCTCATTCGCAAGAAGATGATTAAAATGAGGCTATGAAGGCTTTTTTTTACAATAAACAAGAATTCCAAAAACCCTAGACATCAAAAAACCTAACCCTAGGAGATAAAGCGCCAAAAGTCATGTGGGCCATGTTTGGGTAAGTTAGTACATCAACTTCCCGGGGTCGTAACTTTTGCATACGATCTATGTTTTAGGCGTATGATAGCTCGTTGGAAAGGTATCATCGAGGAGATTAATTTTTGGGGATCAATAATACCTTCACCTATCATTGATAAGATCTATCCTGAAAAACCTTCATTTAGGCCCTCAAAATGGCCCCAAAAGTTAAAACTGCTAAAAATAGTAAATTGCCAAAATTGTCAGAAAATTGTTTTGAGCCAGTTGAAAAATGTGGGTGGCCATCGATATCCACCTAGATCATAATATCATCAACCTAAGCTTCAATTAAAAAAATACATGTAGGAATTATGAGTAGCATATGAGCTTCAGCGCCGACTTCCTATCATCTGTTGCATGCCACTGCAATGGGAAAGTGGAACAAGTGATGTTAACATGGAAACAACCAACAATGTTAATCTAAGCACACATCCATTTGGAAGGGACTATGAATAAACAAATATGAATAGTGGAGGCCTTCGTCGGACCCTTTTATTTCTAGAAAGTAACTTCCCAAAGTAACTGAACCATATTTATAGCAGATAACTTCATATATCATAACCATTCTCTCTGATACCAAATGTAGGAATTAAGAACAACATAGAAACAAATAATAACACACATAAATCATCATATGAACAAATATATATATATATACCTCACATATTCATTAATGTACAAAATAATGATACATCTCTCTTACATTCAATACATGCGTGAGGCCTCATAATATAACATTGAGGTTCTCATAATGACATGTCTAATATAGCATAACAATCTCCTCAACTATCTCCACAATATCTCTAATAATATATCCATCCCTAACTTCACTCATTGACTCCTTCATAGGTTCAAAACTAAAGGAATAGGTTCAAAACTTTTAAATAAAATGGGTTACGATCGTAAAGTTTTGGGAAGGAATTCTCAAGGTATTCAGAATCCCATACAATTATATGTAAGACCAAGAAATGAATGCCTTGGTTATGAAGGAAACACAAGAAATGGAGATATCAAATTTGTGAAAGCTGAATCATCGACAACAAATGAATCATTTACAAGTAGCAGCAGAAGCAATGAATCTGGTGCAACAACCACAACATCCAACCAAGTAAAAAAGCATGAGAAGAAGAAATAATGTTGCAGTTAGTGTGAAAGAACATGACATGTCAAAGAAAAATGTTGGAATTTATATCCATGCAATATTTGTGGTCTTAAAAATCATGATCATCAAAAGTGTTGGAACAAAGAAATTTCAAAGTCTCATATACAAGTACAATGTGGATGGATAGATGTTCCTGAATGGAAAAATGTTATGTTCATGTTGAAAGGATTTTACAGGTTGAAGTGTTCAAATGTAAGACAATATCTCCCATATAAAGTTCATGAGTTAGTTGGTCCCCCAAAGGTCAATTGTCATTAAAGTCAGTTGTACATGTTTAAGAAAGAGTTGTCAGTTTATTTAGTCATTGATTTGAGTCATTTTATTGCTTTGTGGTAACCCAAAAACCATTTTGTAATGTCATATGTAAGTTTGTGGTCAGCTGAAACCACTTGATGTAAGGTTAGTGACAATGCGAAACCAATTTGAGTTTGTAATGGTTACGGGTAAGCCGAGAAAACCCAGGATATGATGTATTGGTTGAGGGTAAGCCATAGAAAACCCATAGGAAGGTCAAGGGTAAGATAGAAACCCTTGATATGAAGATGATGTAGTTTAGATGATTGACTCAGATATAGCTCAGGAAGACAACTTCAAATGAAGAAACAAATGCAGATGAAGAAGAATGAAGATGATGCAAAGAGGATGCATAAGACTAAAGGTAATGCAGAATGTAAAAGACACAAATGAAGACAACTCAGATATCCAGTTTGAATCACACGTATTCATTAAGGGGGAGTATGAAGGAATAATTCATACTTGTGATAATTATATGATGAAATTATTATCAATGTAAGTAGACTTATTCTAGAAGTCTACGTATGATCAAAGATGAGGAAAATGAGTGAAGTTAGGGATGGAGATATTCTTGGAGATATTGTGGAGATAGTTGAGGAGATTGTTATACTATATTGGGAATCTCGTTATGAGAACCTCAATGCTATAATATGAGGCCTCACGAATGTATTGAATGTAAGAGAGATGTATCATTATTTTGTAGATTAATGAATATGTGAGGTTTGTATAAATATTTGTGTTCATATGATGATTTCTGTGTTATTATTTGTTGCTATGTTGTTCTTAATTCCTATAATACCATCTTGAGTTACCTTGATGTAGAGGTTGTTGTCTGCACTTCCTTTTCTAAACCCTTCCTATTGTAGATATTTATCCAGTCTAGAGTACCATGCTCTAGGATCTTGTTTTAGACTATACAAGGCCATCTTCAATTTGCACACATAATCTGCATTCTCTGACAACTGAAATCCTTTTAGTTGTTCAATGTGGACTTATTCTTCAATTTCCCCATTCATAAAGGTTGATTTCACGTCCATCTAATACACTTTAATATTCTTGGATCATGCATAAGCTAAGAGAAATTGGATTGCTTCCATTATGGAAACTGGGGAAAATGTCTCTTCAAATTCAATTCCTTCAACCTATGTGTATCCTTTACATACCAATCTAGATTTGTTCCTTGTAACATGTCAATGTTCATTCAATTTAATTCTGAAAATCCACGTTGTGGCAATCACATTCTTATTCCTTGGTCTTGGAACCTGTTATCACTCTGTAAATTTCCTAGAGGTTGAAAAGAGGAAAAACACAAAGGTAACCTTAACCAACCGCTTTTAAAACTGGGATCTAGCCCTTCCAGCTTCAGAGAGGGATCTCTCTATATAATTTAGCTTTGTTTGCATTAAGATATTAGGCTAGTTAGAGGCACAAGTTTTGTTTTGTTGTAAAAGATTTTTAAAGGTGGTTGAGACACAACACACATCCATTGGGCTATGGGGTCTGTACTTGATAAAATCCGAGACACAACCAGAAACACTGAAGAACTTTTTCACAAGGCGAAATAACAAGCTTACTGGATCTTTAATAATTTATATGATGGATGGAAGAAAGATTAGGAAAATAACTCCAATCAACAAGCACTTAAGAATCTCTTAAAAGAAGCTATTTAGAAGATGAACATAAAAATCTACAGAATCGGAGGCAGGGTATCAGTGATAAATC
>ML785887.1:2040358-2050511 GCA_009831015.1 Picea engelmannii
CTCTTCTCTCTTTCTCTTTTTCTTTTTATTTTCTTTTACACAAATTATTTGAAGAATGTAATATCATTTGTGAACCAAATCACCAGATGCAGAAAATATCCAAGTCATAAGATGATTCCCATAAATTATGGGGTGATAACAGAACCAAATCCCAAGTGTCATTCTTCTCTATTTGATCCAATTCTTCATTCATGGCCTTATTCCAAAATTCATCCTTGCTAGCCTCTTCAAAACTGTTTGGTTCAATTGTACATAAGAGTGCTAGGTGCACTTGTTCTGGTGAACGAATTCTTCTTCTAGTCTCAACTCTTGCATCCTTGTTTCTAATAATCTAATCTGAAGAATGATTCTTTTGTACTCGTTTGCTAGGTGTCTTTGGAGGCACTTGCTGAAATTTCTCTTCTACTTCTGTCTGATCTTCTTCATCTTCCTCTTCTACTTCTTCTTCATATTTGTCTTCTTCTTCGTAAAGTTATTCCACTGATTCATTTTCTTCTTCCTTTGATTCTCGTCCACCTATTTCATCAATTGTTACATTGACAATTTCCACAACTTTGTTCAATCTCAGATTGTAACACTTGTATGCTTTCCTTGTACTTGAGTAACCAACAAGTAATCCTTTGTCCACACGAGAATCAAACTTTCCCATTTTTCCATCTTCTCTTTTGATGTAGCATTTTCTTCCAAATACTATGAAGTGCTTCACATTTGTTGATCTTCCTTTGCATAGCTCGTAGGGATTTTTGTCATTATTGTTTCTAAGCATTACTTTGTTTTGAATGTGAAATGATGTATGCACTTCATGTGTCCAAAAAATATCTGTCAATTTGGAATCCAGTCTCTCATCCATTGTCATATATCTTTCTAAACCTGATAAGTGTTCTTACGAATCCATCTTTGTCCATACTATCCAAGAATATGCTACACAACTATCCATAATTTTGACTCATATATCATTGTACTATCATGAAGTACTACTAAAACTGATTGATCTATCATATTGTACTTCTGCTAATTGAATGTATTGAATTTGTTCACTCAAATTTTGCAAGTTTCTCGTAGGATGGTTCTCTGGTCTGTCTCAGCTACCACATAGACTCCCCATGTCTATTATTCATATTATCTGGGAGTCTCTAATCTGGATGGCTCGGAACAACTCCTGCTCTAATGTTTATTCATCATCATCTTCATTGGTAGATTCATCATCTCTCTGATATCTAAATTCTTTCATTTTGTCTACAGATTCATCTTTCACTACAATGCCTAAAAGTACAATGTCTTGAAATTGTTACTTATTTATATGTCCTTATTTTCTTTCAGTTATTTTCCAAACCTTTATATATCTCACATATTTCCTTTTCTCTGTAGAATTTTCTTCATCTCGTTTTATTTCCAATCTTGCGATCTATGGAACTTGGTATTTTTTCACCTGTTCTTCGTGTTTTCTTATCCATAAATTTTTATATCTGATATCAATGTTCTCTTTCATGGAAGTATCAATCATGCTTCTAAAATCACTAGCTATGTGTCCATAGTAATGACATTTGTAACATTCAATGTCATGTGGGGCCACATATGCATTTCTTGCTTGAACATTTCTTTTATAATCTCTGCAATCTGCAACCTTATGTCCAAAATTAGTACAATAAAAACAATGACCATAAAATAAATTTGCATACCTGGGAGTGAATGATCTTCTTTGTGGTGCAGTCCTTTTGAATTTCTGCCTTGACTGATCATGATCATGATTGAAGCTTCTTTGTGGATTGAACATGGATGGTCTTCTTGAAGATGTATCTTCAATAGTTTTCTTAGATTCTGGTTGACCATGATTCCTTCCTTTGAGTACTTCTGCATAACTCTTTCTATTTTCTTCATTCTTATTTTCTAGCAACCTAGAGTGCTTCTCTTCATTCTCTATAACTCATGTGGAATTTTCTATCTCTTCAATGTTCTTGTTGAGTTTGACGATTTTACTTCTCAATGTGACAACTTCTTCTTCAAGCTTCTCAACCTCTTCTTCTTTCATCATTATCTGAGACTTCATGATTTCTTCTGTTCTTTTCTCTTCTTCAAGCTGGATTTTTAATGTGATTATTTCTTCTTCAAGTCCTTTCTCTTCTTGACCAAAATCTGCCTCAAGTTGTTTTAGATCGTTAGTTCTTCCTTAAGATGATCTGCCAATATCTTATCTCTCATTTCTGCTTCTTCCTTCTATGATGCTATGTTGGATTCCAAATGCTTCTTTTTATATTCAATATTTTCTTCGATCTTTCTGGCTTCTTCTAGCCGAGTTCTTAAGTTATTGATGACCTGTTGGGATCCTTAAAAAATGTGAACACTTTCCTTTTGTTTCATCAATTCTTTCTCGAGTGACTTGTTTTCTTCTCTTTATTTTCTTAGTTCATCTAAAGCACTAATCAATTCTTCTTCATAATTGTCTTCTTTTTCAATTAGTTTTTTTGTCTCATTTCCTTCATGGAATTCTCTTTCAAAATGTTCGCGTTTTTCACAATTAAAGAAAAAAAACATACCTATGTTGATTATTTACTCTTCATCTTCTTAATATGTTTGACATGGTGAACGTATTTCTTCTTGATCTGTAGTTGCATCTTCTTTGGCATTTTATGAATCTACGATGGGTGAAGAATATATGCCATGTAACTTATCCAAAAGTTATTTGGTTGATGAACATTTACCAACCTTTTCTCTTACTCGATTAGTTAATCCTTCCCAGATGAAATCCATTTCTATTTTTTTTATTCTTCTTCAATTCCTTCTTGGATGCAGTATTTTCCCTTTTTGAACTATCATATCCTGTAACAACTAATAGAAAAATATAATTCCCCTGTGCATGTAAAAATACTTTTGTTCTTCTACTCCATATCTCATACTTTAACCCATTATGACCATTAAATAGTGGTACTCCATTCTCAAAATAATCCATGATTTCCTTCCAGTGGTTAAACTGATTTCTGAAGGAACCTACTCTGATACCAATTGTTGGATTACTAAGAGGGGGGGTGAATCAGTAATAGAGAAATTTAATCCTTTTTAACCACAAAATGCAAGTGTTATATCAATGTAGCATTATCATCCAATAGTTTCAGAGTAAATAAACAATGAACAAATGAGAAATCATACACATACACAGTACACCAATTTTTTTACGTGGAAATCCAAAGTGGAAGAAAACCACAGAATGATTTTTCTTATATGTCTTTAAGAATTACATTAATTGGAAACACCAACTTCGTTTGTTTTCCAACTGCAACTGGAAGGAGGCTCCAACCCCCTAGTTTCTCAGGCTACAACCTAAGGGAAGCTCCAACTCCCCAATTCTCTGGACACAACCAGAAGGAGGCTACAACCCCCTATGTTCTTAGGCTACAACCGGAAGGTGGCTAAAACCACCTATCCTTGCCCCGTATAACCGCCCTGGAATATAAGTAGAATGATGGAACCACTGTCACACTATCATTGTGAGATATATTGTTGTAAACCTGTACCAATCAACCTGCACCAAACAACCTGTAACAACCTGTACCAATAACCTGTGCCAACATGTACCATACATCAACCTGTACCATAAACAAATGCATCATTCATGCACCAAACCTGTAAAAATAACCTGCCACAATAACATGTCCAAACAACCTATCACAATAACCTGTCCAAACAACCTATCACAACATCATGTCTCATCAATCTTATCAACCAAATCAGATCTACTCATCAATATCAATCACCAAGACAAATCTCAACCATATGAACAATATCACCAAGATGTGCATCAACCAAGCATAACACAACAACTCATAATCATCACCAAGATCAATATGTGCTTCTAATAATATACCAAGACAAGTATTCTACATCATCCATAAACCATGTGTCAAAAATACTACTAACAGGTTCCTCCAACCATGTACCAATTATGTACCAATCATGCATCAACTGCTCATCAACTATGACTCATCAAGTTGTACCAACATCATCAACTATACACCTCATGTATGTGCCAACTCATCAACTACTTGTCTCAACCATGTACCCAACATGTACCTCAACCAAAATCCCTAATCAATTTCATCATACAAATATGATATGTAACTCTGTAGTAGAACCAGTGTATATGATCACATACCTACAAACCTTCCTTAACTTTAACAACAAGAGACTATCATTTTCATCAAACTTTACTTTAGTCTCACGTGACTAATTTTGGATTAGTCAACAACCCTAACTTGAAATAATCATAACTATGTACCTATAGTGAATAAATATCTAAAAAATAGTACACAATGTTCTTTAGTGTCTTTTATGCAATTCTTCTATGTTTCACTACTTGGAACCTCTCAGAAAAGGAGTTATAGCAAAAATAACATACCTTGTTGAATTTTGGATTATTCTAGAGAGCGAACTTGTAGAACATGCCCCGCACAGAATATTTGTTGTATGGATATAAAAATGGTACAAAAAATACTACAGACTGTAATATAACCAATGCATTTGGTCTTACTGAATTTGGATTTTTTATTAAGAATTTATGACGTGTTTACCCGAAACACTTATTTTAGACTAGTTTCAGGACTAGCCACAAACCTTATTTTCCATGGAGTGTAACTCCAAAAGTACAATGATCCACAAGCTGAAATTTTTATCACAGCTATTTGGATATGTTTCCTCAATGGCCTCCATATTTCACGTTCTGAATAATTCTAAAAAAAATGTTATTGCGAAAATGGTGAGATGACCTATAAATAACATACCTTAGAAAGTATCATCAAAAGAATTTATTCTCCCTTGAATTTCGGCCTTCTTTACTTCACCTTCCCTCTGAAATTCACATCAGATATCCTTTGGTTACCTCAGTCACTCGTAGATATTCAATATTCTCACGTGTAATTAAAATGAGAGACCCTTGCCTCTTATTTATACTTTTATGTAGCTTCCTCAAGGGGTTACCTTCTAACCATCTTAAACCATTTTCCTTATTTTAGGGCTAACCCACTTCTAACCACTTGTCTACTTAGTAATTTCTCCATTAAATTTATTATTTAAATAATTTCTTTTGTATCTACTTTGACTTATAGTACACTCATCACTTTACTTTATTATTTAAATAATTTCTTCTTTGCAACCACTTTGACTACTTTGACCTTTTGGGGCTTCTAGATTACTCATGAGGGTTCTCCAACTTCACATGGCCATAACTATGTAACCGTGAGGACTTATGTGACGTTCCACATACCACCGAAAATGGCATGACATGTATTATCCATATAGAATAGTATTACCTTCAAATATATTAAAAATCATACCATTATACATCAAACAAACTTGGGTCCATTACCCAAACCTTTGTGCTACCAGAATTCGCTACCGGACTTTCTTCAAGGGTTGAAATCAATGAAACCAACCCAAATAATCAACATACACTATGTAAGGGCACTAACAATTTGGCTACATTTTTAGTCAGCCTCTTGGCTCTCCTCAAGTTAGCAACATAGAAAGGTATATATATATTCCATAATTATGGGGACTCCAAGCTCTGTATTGGTTGGATCCCAAAATCCATGCTCACTAGAGCCAAATTTGGAAAATGTGATGTGGGGAAAACTTGGAGAAAAGGAAGATAATGACACTAAAACCAAAAAAACATTGGGGTTAATGACACTAAAACCAAAAAATATCTGTGTGGATGAAAATTGAAAAAGAGAGACCAAAAACAATGATCTGTTTCTAAGAAACAAAGTTCAAAGTAGAGGATTTAGAAATCGGTATGGTATAAAACAAACAAAATACACAAGAATGTGATAGAAAATATGGGGTTAGTCATAGTGTATTAGTAGGGTCAATCTATTATGATGTTACTATGTTCAGAACCATAATGTATTCATTTTCTAGTGTGATTGAGGTCACACTATGTTCACTAGGGGTGATTGTTTCAAGAGTGATAGGGATAAGAGGGTATACCATGTTAAATTTGATAGTGATTGGGGGTTATCATATAATAGGGATTCGTTAATGTGTTCAAAGTCATAATTATTAGCAGGTGACTTCATCAAGGATCATTAAAGGGATCAATGATAAAATTCTATTAGAGGGTTAATGTATTCAACGTAATAATGTATTAATGGGTTTGTGTATGAGAGGGTTAGTGTGTTTGACATCATAATGTATTAATGGGTTAATGAATTTATAGGGGGATAATGCATTTGGGATTATAGTTTCTTATGGGGTTCATGTCTTCATGGTTTCTATATGTAAGGGGGTGATTGCAATTTCAACGATTAGCCTTGTCAAGTTTCATATATAGGGATTATTAGTAGTCATAGCATATTATTGGGTGTTTTTTTGGTCATAAGGTATTAAGGGGTTATTGCATTAGGTTTCATATGGCTTAAGTGTCAAGGTGTATCAAGGGATTAGTGTGTTCAAGGCCAATATAGTGTCTTAGGGGTTAACATTGTTTGGGTCATAATATGTGAGGGAGTGATTGTGTTAGGGGAGACCATTTAATTCAAGTTTCATGGAGATATCCCCGCTGATTATAAGGGTCTTAGATATCCCTGTTGATTCTACCAAGCCCATTCCCTTGGATGTGGTTTCACTAGATAGTAGATAGGGACAATGTGAATATCGTTAATCCATTCATGCACGCCAGTAATTAGATGATGAGGAATTTGGCTACCTTAATTGAGTCATAGTTACTCTCATCGTTTACTCGCTCTTGGTTGAATTTATTCACTTTGACATTTAGAGCACTGGGAAGAAATCACATTGCATCATCATCTGGGAACCATCACAATGCTTTGTTTTAATTAAAAAGTCAGATTCCCCTTCTCTATACCAGTTTTGAGTCAACTTTTTGCCGCCTACGTAAAATCCCCCACAAGGGGACATTATATCTCCATAGCCCAATCGACACGCGACAACCCGCCCTCGCCGCAAGAACATCTCGGGAAGACTGTGGAATGCCCACAAGTAGAAGATGTAGACACCTAGGCCCAATCCTTAGATCCAATCCTTTTCCAAAAGTTACGGATCCATTTTGTCGACTTCCCTTACCTACATTGTTCTATTAACCAAAGGTTGTTCACCTTGGATACCTGATACGATTATGAGTATGATCGGGCATGGATGGTACTCGGTCCTCCATATTTTCAATGGTCATTGACAGGGCATCGAACATTGAAATATGTGTGGTGCTCTTCCAGCTACTGAACCCTATCTCCATTTGAACCGATTTCAGAGTAGGAAAGCCATTAAAAATAAAAGATAACTCTTCCTGGGGCTCCCGATGACGTCTCTGGATTTCCTAACGTTGTTTTCCAATGCCATGTCCTGGTTCAATAATATTAACCTGATTCCCTTACGATGTTTGTGTAGAGTGAACCCTTGATATAGGGCTTTCCCATCTCTTAGGATCGACTAACCCATGTCCAAGTGTTGTTCACATGGAACCTTTTCCCACTTCAGTCTTCAAAGTTCTCATTTGAATATTGTCTACTACCACCAAGATCTACACCGGGGGCACTTGTCGATATCATGAAAAAAATATATATATTATATATTATATTAATATATAATATAATATATTATATAAAATATAACATGTATTATAATATATAATATAAAAAATATTATATAATATATAATATTTATATATTGTATAATAATATAAAATGAAAATATTTTATACATTGTAAACATATATATAACATATGTATGTTACATATAAATGTTATATATATGATACAACCATATATATGTTATATATATTATACAACCACACAACCAACGATTAAAAATGAACCTCATTCTCACAGAACTCGACCCCTAACCCCATTTAAACTGTATAGAACCTGCCACCCGACCCCATTCGCATTCACCCAACCCCATTCGCATTTTCCCAACCCCATTCGGTTGAACCCATTGGCACTAGTGTATATGGTCATTCTCCCGACCCCTGCATCATATTCCAAACAAAACCCTCGACCCTGCATCCCCTGCAAAACGCTCCACAAAGGAGGACATAGACCCCGCTCAACTGCCAAATGAAAAAGAGATAGATATTGAGGTCTACCACATAAAAAGAGAGGTGTCACAAGAGACACAGTGACCCAACCAAGGAGACATAGAGACAGAGAGCGACAAAGCAACGAACTAGACCAACAATGACTTCTAGCTTGATAAATTTTCCTCACTCTGTCCTTTTCAAATTTATCATTTTGAAAATTCTAGGGCACGCATGCATCATTGTTTGAATGAGATATTTTGTATATTCGAGCTAGGGCACCATGTTTGAATTATATATTCTACATATTCGAGTTAGGGAAGATTCGAGTTTGAACTTTTGTTCCTGGGGTTTTCCTGGTCACAATGTTATCAGAGGGATACTGCAAATATGGTCATAAAATATGATATAGTGTTGTTATAGTCTGATTTTGTGGGTTGTATCCTTATGATAGACTGAGATATGAACATTTGTGGTGTTCCTCTCATAATATACAGAGCAAGTGATGGTTGTTATCACTGAAATTTCGTCCGCACATAGTTACAAGAACTCAGCATCATCAAACAGTGACGAAGTCATTCATGGTCCTGAATTAGTATCACAGCATTCAAAAAAGGTCAAAAACTATACAAAGTAGTGAAAAAATGAAGAGCGCTTTGCAGACATTGGGCGCGCACGCGCATGCGTGGAACATGAACGTAGAAATTGCGCATAGGCGCACGATGCACGACTATTAGTGCAAAAATCCGCGCATCTGCTAAAGGATGCATTTATGGAAGTGGTCGGCCTCCCAACCACTTATGGTTCAGCTCCCAAGCTGATTTGACCCTCAAATATGGGCTGGATCTGACTGGTGGGCTGGTCAAAGACCTAATAATTCCCTAAATGGCCTCTTTTCACACTACAAAGCAGTTAAACAATAACCCAAAGCAATGCTATAAAAGCCATGAATGCACCTCATTTTCTCAAGGAATTCAAAGTAATGTTATGTTGCCTATATTGTTTTGAGGACTCCATCCTTGACAAGAGCATATTGGCACCATTACATTGGACAATCCACCTCCATTGAGTGGATTTGTAAAGAGTTCTTTCATCACCATTTTCATTTTCTTTTGTTGTAAGAAGAGCTAGCTAGTGAGGGTCCAAGAGCCTTCCCTTGGAGGAAGAAGGGACTCATAGTCCCCTTTCTTCTTGGTGCTTTGTTTTCATCAATAGATCAGCCTCAAACATTGGTGACATGGGTCTTTTAGTTCTTTTTGTTTCTATGTCCCTATGCTCATGAATTTAGTTTTTATTGCATCTCTTAGTTTAATTCTTAATTATGGTTTCCGTTTTCTTTCCCTAACTCTTTTCTCTACAGCTGTCCTACTCAGCAGACCCAACTGAGCTTGCAAGCACCTCTTATTTGCTCACCAAGGTGACGAAAGAGGCACAACAGATTGGAGACTCCGCTGGGGAAAGGTATCAATTTCCTACCTCATTTGGGTTTATTTTGCTCTTCTTTTAGTTTGTTTAACTTGCAGGTGCACTAACCGGCCTAAGCCGACCTGCCAACCAACCAATTCCAAGTTGAATTGAGAGAAATCCATTCGGATTTTTCATTCTCGGCCATGTACCACATATGCGTAGGTTTTTCATCCCACGGACACGCATCCTGTGCCCATGCGCTTGACTCACAGTTCTTTTCTGCGCACGTGTGCTTTTTAACTTGTCTCTGCTCGCACGCATGCGCTCTGTGCGCCTCTGTCTTCACTAGGACCCGCGCATCTGTGCAAAATTTCACATTGTAAAGTTTTTGAGATGTGGGGAAGGCCATTTACCTTCTTAAAAATGATTTCAAGCATGTTTTAAAGATGCACCACACTTAGTCCCCTCATCATATAAAGGGGTTAGTCAAACACACATAGGCACTTAGGAGGATAAAATCAATTTCCCTTCTTTGTTTTTTTCCACATGGATGGCTTGTTTTGACTTATAATATAAGTTCGAAATCATTTTTAATCACATTTAACTTACATTGGGACTAGAAGTTGAGTAACAATCACTTAGTATGCTCTTCTCTCGCGCCTCCAAGTGATCTTGAGAATCAGAAAAAGATTGTGAAACGATTTCATCTCCCTTAAACAAACA
>ML785887.1:2050714-2061653 GCA_009831015.1 Picea engelmannii
AGGGACTTTTGAATTACGCAAGGTTGTACCAAAGGCACTTAGTTAATTAGGTAATCAAACTCTTGTAAGGACCAAGCGAAGTCCACATGCAGCAAGGTGACATCTAATTCACTAAAAATTGGCACACTTTCACTCACACACAAGAGTCACTCATCACTCACATAGCTTCTTCTAGAAACGTGGAGGTCAAAGTAAGTTTCCTCCAAAGGGATTCCGAAAATACCCCACCCTTTTCTTGATGAGACTATCCACTCCCATTTTTAATCAACGAGGTTGGTTTGCACCCCCAACCTCCCAAAACAACTAAATCTAAAATATTTCTAAAAACTCACTAAGTTTTCCTCCACAGGAGGTGCCAAAAGAAATTTTTTAGTCTAGGTAGGATTTCGGGGATAGGCATCCAAATAACTCCCCGTTATCTGGTTCTCACATTGTCAAAACATAGAGGTTGTCAAATAGGGAACTGAAAATCCTCCAAGTCAAGTGCTCCAATTACCATAAGGTAGGGAGATACCCGTGAAGGGTTAAAGGCTGAGGTCTGGTTGTTCTATGTGTCCCCCCTTGAGGCACCCACCTCTTGGACAGGATCCAGCCCGTGACCCATTTCTTAGGCCGAAAATCTAAATGTCGCACTTTGACCGAGGTACCTAATGAACAATTTTAGGACATCTACCCAGGTGGCAATTGTGGGCTGCAATTACACCTTGATTGGATTTTGTGTGGCTATTGGGAAATATCGCCATCTCTTTCGGGATATGCCCCCTTTACCCCTCATTATAACCAATTATTTCATCTTTCACTTGTTTCTCTTCCAGTGACTTCAGACCCCACTGTTGAGTACTATTGGAAGGTCCAGTGCTATTTGAGAGGAAGGACCTTCCAATAGTACTCAACAGTGGGGTCTGAAGTCACCATTACGTCTTCTAGGACACGAGCATTTGTTTTCTTTTGATTCCCCCACATGGACAAAACCCACTTACCCACATATATGCTTCTTTCTTATTTTATGTATGATGCACATCTGATTACAGTTTGATTTGGATATATATATTGTGTAAACATTCAACGCAAAGGCTCTTGTTTCTATATTATTCTCACCACTTTTTTCACACATTTACACAGCTAGTCTGACATCATAGGGGAACCACAGAACCCCCATCATTCACAACGCTTGCTAAACCTCCCTCCTATCTTAGGGGGAGTAATTGGTCGTGCCCGCTCATCAGCACCTCCTTCCGACACTCCTGTGATTGCTACTATTTTAGGATCAACTTTGCTTGGTTCTACATTACTTGGGTCAACTTCCCAAGGTCATCCGTTCACTCGCTCTCCTTTACACAGAAGCGGGGGACCCACTTCCTCTCAAGGAGGGAGCACCAACCCACCTAGCCCCCACCAAGGGTCAGGTCCACAACACACTATGGCCGGAGTTAATCCCCCCCCCCCCACTGCAGATGCCATACTTGGCCTCTCTCAACATATCGGATCTCACCAAACTCACCAATGATCCTATATTGCATGATCCTACATGGCCTGCAATGCCAACCAAACTACCTTCAGACATTCCAAAATTTGAAGGACAGGCAGGAGATGACCCTGCCAACCATGTCATGACCTTTCACCTATGGTTCTCCTCCAATAGCATTATGTATGATTCCATCAGACTATGATTATTTCAATGCACACTCACTGGCCCATCGGCCAAATAGTATGTCGAAGAAAAATCGGGGTCCCACGCAACTTTTGAGTCATTGGCCAAAGCATTCATGAACTTCTTCCAATTAACCATCCGCCAGAACAATGGTCTAGAACTACTTTATAATTTCAAACAAACCTCAGCCACACACATCACTGACCACATTCATGAGTGGCGTAGGCGACGTATTTTGTGCAAAGCAGAAACCACCAAGAAACAGTGTCTTGACTGGTTTCTTAGATCCTTTGTCTCTCTTCTCGGTAAGGATGTAGCTTCCACCTTCCCTCAATCCGAAGAGGAAGCCATCAGCAAGGCCCAACAGTATGACCTCATCTATGCACAGTCAGGGTACTTATACATGGTACTTCCTGATCTTCCAAAACCTGTGCCATTTGGCCAAGACAAACCTGGGATGTCTCACTCAGCAGACGGACTGATCGGTGCCACCAAACACCATGGTCCACAACCCCAACCACCACCGATGTATGGCACACCTCAATACCCTCCAGCATACAGGGGCACTTCTTATTACCCCCCACCCCCTTATCAATAGCCATACCCTGTTGATATACCACCACCCATTAGTGGACCACCGCCGGCACCTCCCATACATCCACCTATTCCCACAAACAATGGTCTGCCCTCAACCTCAGGTTATAGTACTATCAAAATCACTATGCCTTCCTATGTACCGTATGGATCGGTACCACCATAGAATCCATACTTCCCATTTCCTGCTCCTCCACAACCCATGGCTCCCCCATATCCTCATGCGGGGGTGAATTTTGTTCAACCCTATGTCGTTCAACAATACCAAAATTTTGAACAGCTGAATACAGCCAATCCAACTCATCTATCGAATAATGCCAAGAAGAAAGGATGGAACAGGAATAACAACAACCCAGGTCAAGGTGAGAATCAACCCCCACAGCACCAATCCACTAGGGGCAACTAGAACCAAGGGAACCAAAACCCCCAAGGGGGAAATAATAATAAACGCCAAGGGAGAAATAATGTTAAATCCATCTTCCTTTGTGCCCTTTGTGGTGAGTTCGACCATTACACTCATCATTTCCCCCAGATCACGGATTTCAAACGGTTGAAAGACTCTGGTAGTCTTCTCCATTCTCCTGCACAACCTGCTCCTCAGCAGGCACCACAACAATACGTGCAACAACCCCCTCCCACCGTGCTGCAAAATCCTATTCCACATCAAGGTGTGATAAACACGCAGCAGGACACACAGCATCCCCCCCCTCAGGGGGGACAATACCTCAACCCCAACAATCCAGCAGATCGTATAATTCTCCTCACAAGTGAGGAAGAAATCCTTCTGCAAACACATCCTCGTCAGTATCATGCATCCGTTGAGTCTCCTCCCATCCCTCCCGAGACAAACCCTACACCAACGGGACCCCCGTTGGTGATCCCTCGCCCTTCCACCAAGCCACCGCTTCGCATCCCTCGCATCCCATTGCGCAGGAATGTCCACAACCCACAGGCTAGGGCAACTCATAACTATAGTTTGGTAGACGACTTAGCACAATACCCGACTTCCATGTCAGTCCTGGAAGTCCTACAGACTTGTCCTACTCAGTGGAAATCACTACTTTCCGCCTTAGGGGCAGTCGACCCTGCAGATACTCGACTCATCACCTTTGATCTTGACAGCGGAGAACCTCGTCTTCCCGCCTTGATCGCTTTTCAAATACTAGTGAAAATATGGAACATCACAGTTCATTGGTGAATCATCGATGAAGGTGCATCTACATGCATCATGTCCAAAACAGTATGGCAGAAACTTGGTTACCCGGAACTCATACCCTCTACCATCACATTACGAGCTTATGATGAACGACCATCCTCTCCTGAAGGGCTCTTCCAAAATATCCCCATCGAACTCGGGGGAAAGACTATTCTCATCGATATCGAAGTTATCGATGCCCCGCTCGATTATAATATCTTGTTCGGTCGTAGCTACATGTATGGTATGCAGGCAGTGGCATCTTCCGTCTTTCGGACAATGATGTTCCCTCACAATGGGAAGATTGTTACCATTAACCAAGTCTCACATTATGAGCCTAACTCATCTTCCAACATCGATAACATTATTCCTCTCATCCACACAAGCCAAGACGCATATCCACTCGTCGAGATGGGTCCTGGGATTTTTAAAGATCCATCCTTGTTAGGGACGTACCATGGAGCACCACCACTCCTTCATCCCGCTAATCAAGCATGCGTCATATCATCTAACGGAACTCCCACAGAGGATACCCTTCCTCCTACAGAGGCTTCTATCATACCTGACGTCCCACTCGTCGCAGAACCCCCCCCTCAAGAACCTCCTGTACACTCGTCAACCCCACCACTCCACGATTCCACCTCTCCCCAAGGATATAGTCCAGTTTGGGAGACAGTTCCCCAACCCCTCACTCAAACTCCCTTCTTTTACCCTCCACCAGGTATCGAATCTTTTCAGGTAGCCGCAATGCTCACACTACCTAATATGGTGTTAGCAATCCCAGTTTGGTATTTACACCCACCAGAGATGGTCCCTCGACCATCCCTTCCCCCCCAGAAAGGAATCCCCATGACGATTCCCATCCTTACCCCCGCCACCCCCCCCCACTCACTAACCCCCCTGCTACAGCTGGAGGCAGGAGAAAGAAGAAGGAGCCCACCGCTCCACTTCCTCCACGCATCCCACCACCTTGCACACTATGTGAGAAAGAGGGCCACCAAACCAACAACTGTCCATCACTACCTGAACTACGGAATTTGATCCCCCTCAATCAAACTCCCCCAACACCCGCCACTACTGCTAGTCCAGCCACTACCACCCACCCTTCCAGTAGTAAAGGGTTGAGGACCAAATACGCTTGTGCTATATGTTCAGAGTATGGCCATTATGCCCATCATTGCCCAGCACTGCCACGATTTCGGCAGACATTAACCGCCATATGCCAGAACTTCCAAAACAACCCCAACCCTGCTACGTCCTCGTCAAATATCACTGACATCCGTTATGTCACCACTTCAGTCAATGAACGTATGAGACACCCTTGCTCTCTCTACGATTCATTAGCTCATTTTACATACCAATGTCCTATGATCCTTGAATATAGGCAACTTCAATTGACCCTGCTTCATCGACCCGCAGAGGCGATAATTAACATTACCTCATCACCAGAGGCTCTTCATATCATTTCTCTTGAACTGGAGGCACTCCCAATGCCTCCATGGTTCTTAGATGACGTATCTGAGGATTCACCCCCCAAACCCCCCAACTCTCCTGCTCATTCCCCTACAGACACTCTCCACCCAACCACCACGGGTACCCCTCAGTACTTCAATATATGGTTTATGTCGAGCGAACCCTCATCATCTCTTAAAAGTGTTCCCCTTGCTTCTCCATCAGGGGGCCACCACATGACTATTGTCCCCGCGATCACTCCTCACGACCCCTTGTATTCCCGTCACTTCCAAAGCGACGAAGAAATACTCGAAGAATTAAATCACCCAGACTCTCCCTGGGATGCGCTACACCATCACACACTCTTCTCTCCACAGGAAGCCTCCATGCCTCCTCACCAAAACCCCATTTACGTGATCGAAACCAAAGATTTTATCCCATCAGGGCCTATCGACTGGTTCAACAATCCCATTCCCGCCCCTAATGATTTTGAAGAAGGCAATATGGCCAACATTTCCCCCACCATTAAAATCGACATTTCCATTAAAAATTGCATCGTCGAAAAAATCACCATTGGAGCTGCTTGCACTCCTCAGGAAATCGCCGCATATAAAGCCCTCTTCCAGGAATATAGGGATATTTTCGCTTGGTCATACACGGAAATTCCTGGCCTCGATCCCTCTATTGTCGAACATCACATCGACACCTGGCTAGACATCACACTAGTTCGCCAAAAACAGCGACCGCTACACCCATCCAAAGCCACGGCTATCAAAGCCGAAATTGACAAGTTACACGCTACCGGGTTAATTTACCCCATTGCGTATACCTCATGGGTTTCCAACCCTGTACCCATCAACAAAAAACAGGGCACTATCTGCGTTTGCACAAACTTTCGCGATCTCAATCACGCCTGTCCTAAGGACAACTTTCCAACGCCTTTCATCAATCAAATTATCGACGACTGTGACGACCACGAGGCTCTCTCCTTTATGGATGGATTCTCAGGATATAATCAAATTCAAATCCACCCAGCCAATCAATATAAAGCCGCATTCACTACCCCGTGGGGTACTTTTGCATATCGTGTCATGCCTTTCGGCTTAAAAAATGCTGGCGCAACTTTCCAGTGGGCTATGACATACATCTTTCACGATCTGGCCCACATCATCCTCACCTACTTGGATGACCTCACTACTCGATCCAAGAAACGTACCCAGCATCTCGATGATTTACGAATCATCTTTCAATGGTGTCGTCAATACAACATCCGCTTGAATCCTCTCAAGTGCGTATTTTGTGTCACCGTGGGGCGCCTCCTCAGCTTTATTGTTTCCCAAAGCGGTATTACCGTGGACCCCCTCAAAGTCCAAGCTATCATTGAAATTCCACCTCCCCAGAATTTATGACAACTTCAGAGTCTACAGGGAAAAGCTAAATTTCTTAGACGCTTTGTCCCAGATTATGCCATACGTGCACACGGTTTCCTCCGCTTACTACGTCACGACACCCCATTTCACTGGGACGACCACACCCAACAGTCATTTGACAATCTTAAAGCAGTGCTTTCAAATGCACCTTTAATTAGTGCACCTGACTATTATCGCGACTATATCCTCTACGTATCAGCGTCAGCGGTATCAGTGGCCGACGTCCTCGTCCATCTCGGAGATGAAAATCGTGAACATGTCATTTATTACGTTAGTAAAAACCTCTCCGAGCCACCCTTGAAATATAAACACGAAGAGAAACTTGCTCTTGCAGTTGTCCTCACAGTCCATAAACTGCACCATTACATTATGCTTTGTACCACAAAGGTCGTCGCAAATTCCAACCCTATGCAGTACTTGCTCAGCCACCGGCAAGTTAACGGAAAATTGGCTCGATGGATCATTATCCTTCAGGAATATGACCTTGAGTTCTCAACACCTAAGAGTAAGAAGGCCCTCATTCTCACCAAACTTGTCACGGCCCTCCCCTCTAACACCACCAGTGCCCCCATCAACACCGACTTTCCCGACGAACATCTCTTTTACATCACTTCGGATGATCCTTGGTACGGAGACCTCCTCGTCTACCTCTGAACTCAAAAGTTTGGTAACCACCTTTCACGAGATGATTGGCGATGTATTCACCATCAGGCCCCTCACTACCTCCTCATAGGCGACATCCTATACTGGCAGGGTGTCGACACCATTCTTCGTCGATACCTGACTATTGACGAGGCCGATAGAGTCCTAAACGACTGCCACAACAGCGCATGTGGGGGCCATCTTTTGGGCATATCCACTGCTCAAAAGATTATCCGATCCAGTTAATTTTTTCCTACCTTGTTTCATGATTGTATTCATGCCGTGAAACGATGTGAGAAATGTCAGCTCTACGCCAACAAAGCCCGCGCTTCCCCCGCTCTTCTTCACCCTGTCATTACTCTCAGCCCCTTTTGTAAATGGGGCATCGACTTCATGACTTGTAATCCCCCCTCTAGCAATGGTCACAAATACATCGTTGTCGCCGTTGATTACTTCACCAAATGGGCAGAAGCCATGCCCACCTTCAACAACACCGCTGACACTGCAACACATTTTTTCTTTAACCACGTCATCTCCCTCTTTGGCGTACCTCTCCAACTCATTTTCGATCATGGGAAACACTTCAAGAATGAGATATTCGTGGAACTCCCATCTTGGTTAGGATTCTCTCATGAGTTTGCCTCACCATATTACCCTCAGTCTAACGGACAGGTCGAGGCAGTTAACAAAGTCCTCAAGACCATGTTACAGTGCAGGGTTAATAAACATAAAACCAATTGGCATCATATGTTATTTTCTGCGCTATGGGCTTACCGAATGGTTGTGAAAACCACTATTGGTTTCACACCATTTCATTTAGTCCATGGGGTTGAGGCAACTCTTCCCATCGAGTGCCAAATTCCCACCTTACGCACCGCAATTGAGCTATTACCTGACACTGCTCCAATGGAGCAGTGCTTGCTGAACTTGGAGTCTCTGGATGAAGATCGTCGATCTTCCTTACAGAACAACGAGGTAGCTAAAAAACTATCCAAGGCTACCTTTGATCGCCATGTCAACCTTCAATCATTCCACGAAGGCGACCTCGTCCTGGCTTACGATATCGCTCATGATACCTTTGGCCACGGCAAATTCGAATCACTTTGGCATGGCCCATACATTATCCAACATTGCCTCACCAAAGGCGCATATATTCTAGCCTCTCCCGAAGGCCTCTCTCTCAAAGAACCCGTCAACGGGTTGTATCTCAAGAAATTTTACGCTTAAACGTAGTCATTCTACTTTAGGTTATTTCTTTTCTAGCGTTTTTAATCTTTTTTCTCCTTCCCTCACGTCTAAACTATCCTTTATGCTATTTACAGATGTTTCCTCCACCAGCCTACCACATCGGTTACGCCGACGGCGCCAGCCGTTGGACGCAAAATCTCGCTTCGGCTGCTTGGGCTCTCTATACCCCCTCACATGAAATGCTCCATTCAAGCGGAAATGCTCCATTCAAGCGGCATATTCTTGGGGTCAGCAACCAACAACCAAGCCAAATGCACTGTTGTCATTGGCCTCCTGGCCGACGCCTAGCATTATCATATTTGTCACCTTAGCGTCTTCCTCGACTCTCAACTAGTCGTTCTCCAGCTCAACAATGTGTACCGCGTACGCGATCCTTGCCTCTTTCGCAAATACCTGCAGGTTAGGATTTTATCTCGACATTTTGATTCCATTACATTTTCACATATTCCAAGACAATTGAATCAAATAATGGATAACCTAGCTAATATTGTGTTAGACTGGCATATATCACATCAAGCTACCTCTACAGATACATAAACATATCAAAAATCTTGTCACAGCATATACATAGAATAGACATCATCAAAACATTAACCAAAAACATGTAAACACCACATAGATCTCAAAAAGTATACTCATGTATATATATAGGTCCACAGTGTCATCCAAATGTTTACATACAAAAAATACACATATCTGCAGGCCAATGCAGCACCTCGGTACAAAATAGGCTCACCAGCCTATATATATATATATATATATATATATATATATATATATATATATATATATATATATATATATATATATACATCAAATACCTCAGAGAACCACTCACGGTGCCTCTAGAGCACCACCGCCTGCTCCTCCCTCAGGTGGTGGCGGCCCACCACCTCCTGCCCCAGGAGGTGGTGGTCCACCCCCTGCCGACCCCTCCTGCCCTGGTGGTAGTCGTCCGGTCGTCAATGCAGCAACCACTGTTGCTCGTCGTACTATGGCCCGCCATGGTGGCGGAACCCCCACACACTGCTCTAGGAAAGTCTTGTCCTGGATGCAAGACCATATGCCCTCAGGCACCTCCTGTAATATTGTCTCCAGACGATGGCGTATGTCCTCATAATCAGCTCCGGCCGCCACCGAAGGAGCATGTGATGGCCCAGCACTAGGGTCATTAAACCGGCGCCTCCTCGCTGCCCTCTCAGGCTCAGCTGGTCACACCACGGCCTCATCACGCCGACGTCTCTCTCCCTGCGGCGGTCTCTCTGGTGCTCGCTGCAACTCCACCTCGCGCCCACGAGGTGCCACATCTGCACATACAAACAAACAACAAATAGTATCAGCATCTATATCATATACATATGGACTGCTATCTCAAAAACAAAAATTGCAAAAACATACACATCAACACCAAACATACCTCGATGATCAAAAACCTCCCCTGGAGGTAGCACCATGTCCGGATCATCCCAGAAGTCCACCCCAGCATAGGGGTAACGAAAGATCACCTACGGCATCTGCCGCCATACCTGCACTGCCTCCGCAGAAAAGAAGTGGTCACCTTCGCCACCACCATGGCGAAGCAAAACAGTCGACCACCTCCTCAACCGCGGCTCTCACGCCCCAAGCATCCCCAATAGAATCCTCAGGCGCAACATTGGCACCCTCTCTAGAAACCAGGCCACTAGGATGGACCCGAAAGAAAACTCCCCTGTATCAGTAGACCGACAGTGGTCCAACTGCGCCACCATCCTCGCATGCAGCGTAAGCCCCCAAGCGAAACACTCGCCGGCCAACACTCTCTCCAGCACCAAAAGATGGCCACCATTGATCCGCTGGGTCGCCAGTGACCCATATAGTCGCACAATCATCGCTGCTATACAACGATGTGCCAGGGAATCAATAGACACAATGCTCACAACTGTCCCAAACATAAAGTTCTGACCCGAACAATATCTCTGACCAATAGTCTCGAGCTGCGTACCCCTAGGCAGAACCGGCTCCGCTGGTAGGGGTGTTCCCCGAAAGGGAAGCCCAGTCAAGAAATATATATCCTCCACCGCAGTGAAGGGGATCTGGTCTCCTCGCACGAGGAAGCAGTGCAGCTCCATACTCCACATCTGGATCAGGAACTGTAAGAGATACTCCTGTGCCCGTATCAACGGGCACTCAAAGAAATTTAGCAGCCCACAGGCTGCCAAAGTCGCATGCACACCTGGCCCCTCAATGGCCATAGCGTCTCGCTCTCGCCACCCCACTGGCATTGTCACAAACCGTCCACCTGCAGACACAACACAGAGTCCTATATCAGCTCGAGAAACCATCAACAACATAAAAAAGACTCGTTTTTTACACCTCAACCTTGCCTCCTCGGCACGGTTTTTGTTACCCACAGGCGCACACACATGTGCGCCTGTTCACTACATAGGTGTGCATGGGTGCGCGCCTGTTCACTACACAGGTGCACATCGGTGCGCACCTATTTTGTTCACAGGCGCGCTCCCAAACGCACTTGTGCAGTGAACAGGCACGCACAGATGCGCACCTGTTCAACCGACAGACGCTCACTCGTGTGCGCCTGTTCAACCCACAGGCGCGCCCTTAGAGTGCGCCTTAAATTCCCTCTACCGCGCCCCCATGCGCGAATATCCGGTGGACAGGCGCGCACATGTGCACGCCTATTACTGAATCGCCCACGCATGTGGAGCCCATATCCCCTAAATATCCCTG